>CM044561.2:7481221-7558721 GCA_024416835.2 Perccottus glenii
TTACACTTGGGGATCACTATCCCACCCTGGACAATGACCAGTTAGTCGCAGGGCTAACACTTAGAGGAGTACACTGACACAACTATTTACTTAAATACACCAACTTCTTACTGTGAGGCAGGACTGAAAACCACTCACTGCTGCTACTAGAATAATGACAATAAATCAGTTTATATTATGTCCACCCTCCCATGTAAACAAATGAGGAAAAATGTGGAAACAGGCAAGCACGCAGAGTTGATTTTCAGATACATTGCCCTCCACAGTGTTCAAGTGGCACATAGATGTGCAATAAGACAGATGTGTGATGATTACTTTACATTTTTATAAAAATCCTGAAAATTATACATTTACAAAGACTCAGACCAGCTTTAAGCATAGCATTTGCATATAAACAGGCATCTTGATATGCCTCACCTACCAGTGGAATGAATGAGTGTATCACACATATACACAGAATTTGGCTCATCATGTCAAAACTCTACACACAGGCCGATCAGACATAGTACTGATAGTACTATAGTAAGTAGTAGTAAGTACAAAACTTAACACATCTTTCTAAAAATGAAATTCATTTGGATCACCTTCTGTTTGGATCTGTCCACAAGACCTCTTCAACATCACAGGCAATGTCCTTGCAGAGAAGGCATCGGGGAAAATATGGCCTTGTGTGCCAAATTCACCTCATTTGATCCCACCTCAGTGTCTCCGCAAGCCTCTTCCATTGCTTGCAAAAGAGTCATGCAGGCGTGTGGTTGCCGGTCATAGGCTTTCCACCGCCACGCTAAAAATATTTTTTTTAATAAGAAAGGGGCTGTATAAAAGTGAGAAATGGTTATTGTAGGAGCCATACATTGGGTCTGATTTCTTTTATGATATTTCCTCTTTTCCTATGCTGTTGTGTGTGCATGCGCTAACGGACGTCATCGGTTACTGTGGGTGGCACTGGGGGCGTGGTGTCTGTATTAGTGTATGTGTGCTCACCTGTGGAGAGGGCTAATGGGGTTTTGGATTATGGAGGCAGGGTGAGCATGGGGAGAAACTTTCTGTTGACCGTCATCGTCACCGTCACCTTTCCTGTACTTATCAACACCTTGTATGAATGCACTGTCTCAGGTACACTTGTGTGGTATATGAAGAACATCTATCAAGTAAGTGTCTGTTCCTTGCGAAATAGTGCAATAAAGACTTAACATCATGTGCAATGAGTCGGCGTGACGCGTCTTCAGTGTTAACCCACATGTCTTAGCCTGCCGCGGCGTTTGGATCAATTTTGGAGTTTTTACGCCGCAATAGTTATGGTTGTTAAACCAATCTCGGACCAGAGTAGCCCTGATGCCATCTGATACACGTCTCAGCACTGGTCCTCGTCTATTTCCTCGTCCTCTTCCACGTCCGACTCCTCTCTCTCTTTGTCCTCCTCTTACTCTCACTCTCATTGCAAAGTTCTCAAAATGGCTTACCTGAGGCCTATTTTTAGTAGTAAGGCTCAGGCCGATTGGTGTTCTGTTTTCTGTGCAAATGTTTTCAGGTGTGACTGTAAGTGCCTACATATGCCAGATGAGTGTTTTCCCAATTATAACAGGTGATTTTGTTTTTGAAAAAAGTGTCTAATGTAAGAAAACGTGTAGTGTGTTGCAATATGGGTGTTACAGAATTGCAAATAAAAGCAAAGTTGACAATGTGTTTAAGCTATGGTTACACTGTGTTTAAGGTATGCTACAAGAAGATTAGGTATTGAGGCTTTGGTCTAATCATTTGGTTTTACTTTGTAAGCAATGGGCAAAAACTGTAATATGTAGGTGTCATTCACAAAGACGCATGTTGGATATTTATGAGTATAAGTAGTAAATATGATTGTATGCTTAGATACAAGCAATATCACCAGTCCATCCTGGTCTTCTCATCCAGCAGTTTATGCCCTACATTTAACTATGTGTATGCATTTTTAATGTACATAAATAAAGCTCTGGCCCAGTTTAGTAAAACAGTGCATCTTCAATACAAACCATATACCATGAGATCAGGACAGAACACCACAAGAACTCCTGCTTCCTGTCTGACATAAGACTGCACACTCAATCAGTCTTTGGCACATGAAGTCTGAATCAATTAATTTGCTTTTTCATTTATTTGAAGAGTCCCAAAAAAATTAATTTCCCCTTGAGGATTAAAAAAAATCAAATTGAATGAGTACGACTGCTCATGTATAATTAATTTAATTACTTTATAAAATATCTCTGTTTTACAACACATCATCTTCTTCTGTCCTGCTGTTACTTTTCAAAACTGAACACAGTGCTCAGACTACAATGAACAGATGATCCAGCAGGGGGCAGGCTCCATGCCTCACTGAGTCTTCAATTATCATCCCAACATCAGCACCATACACCATACACACATTATATAATCCCACATAAAGTAAAAACTATAACACACTGCTGCTTTCAGTTGCGCTGCTTTGTTGTTGGAGCGTTTAATTAGTCCTGGCCGTGGCCCCTGTCTACTTCACCGTGTCCGTAAAACGCGCACAGTAAGCCCGTAATCCGAATTAGAGGCTACTGGCCATCTGCTGTCTCCACTGCTCTACGCACTACTTTATTCAGCTTCAGCCCGCCCCCTCTCTCTCTCTGTTTCTCCCTCTTATCCTTGCCTCTGTGTGCGCCTACCGGGCGGAGTAATTCTCCTCAGTGCATGTGCGTGTGCTACGGCTGCTACTGCTGCTGCCGCTTGTCACTCATTGTGCTGCGAACACGGGTCGCAACAAGGACTGACACCTCTTCTTCCTCTCGCTGGAACACTCTCGTACTCTTCTCCTCCTCGCTGGTTTATTTAAAAAAAAAAAAAAAAAACTCTCCAAGGACACTATCCGTGACGATGCTACGAACGCTGGACCTCGCCTGGGGGCTGCTGTGGCTGGGCTGTGCAGGTAAGGCGCTCTGCAGGAGGGTTATCAGGTGGAAGAGGCTGTGTTTTGACGCAGGCTGGAAGGGAAGCAGCATCCCGGGCAGCCTGCTCTCAGACTCCCGGAGAGAGTCTGGTGTTGATGCCATGAAAAGTTTGGTTAACAGTCAGCTTAACGCAGCGGGGAAATGGTGCGTAAAGCTAGTTTTACAAGAGTTATTGGAGGGTCGTTCCTAAAAGCACGACGCAGTTTGAACAATCTCAGCGCGCTTTACAGAGTGGCTTCGTGGTTCTCATCAGTCTTGTTGTTTTCAGACTGTGCAGCGACGCAGGCTTGATTTGAAACAGTGGGACCTATTGCAGCTCTATAAATGGCAAGTTGCGTTTAGTCTCCTCCATCATCACCATCGCATTGTGTCAGAGTAGCTTCTACAGTCCTTCTGTTGTGCTGTTTTTTCCCTGACCCATCATCAAACGAATTGCTGCTCCTGCACTGACTGTGGCAATGCACGGAGGGATCAAGTGCAATGCCTTTCAGTCCAAGCAAACCCAAGTCTCCCAATGATAATGGAAAACTGAACCTTAAAGGTGCACTATTAACAGAAATTGGATTTTAGTTCTTGCTTGGTAACTTGAGTCAGGGCAGCCACACAAAGCCACAAACTGTAAGCAAAGCTGTATGTGGTTTAAGGTGGCCCTATTATTTCTAATCTAAGCCTGTATCTCTCTCTAAGTCTCTTCTATTTTAAATATGAGCGAGCAGTGGGTCATTTTAAATAGACAACATTTAGAGAAGTGGCTATTTAGAAATAAAATGTTATACTTTGGTGATGTATGTAGGTAAGTTAAAGGCGCAGTATGAAGAATATGACATTTGATCTAATATTTGTAAACAAACAAAAAAGTGACCTCAACCTATGCTATGTGGTTCGGATTATTCTGACCTGTGTTTAGTATAAAAAAATATAAATAGTTGGAACAACTGATTGACATGTGTGTTTATACAAAGATACAAATAGGTTTATTGTAGCATTAAGGTGAGACAAAGGTGTCTCATTTTAACTGAATAGCCTTTATCATAGTGGTTATAAAGAAATAATAATTGATACTGGGAAGTTTTCTAGGGACAGGTGCAGTATGTAGAATTTGTCTCAGAAATGTTAACAAACAAAAACATGACTCAGTTATAATAATGTATATAGTTTTGGAAGTTATGACCTGTGTTTTCTAAAGATAACCCATACTGCAATATGTAATGTTTCTGATATATTTTAGATGAATGACACAAACTCCAGCTTTAAACAGAAGTAGTAGAAGGTGAGCGGTGGTTTGTGTTGGATGTAATGAAGAGGTGGCTCAACCTAATGGTTGTGTCAAGCACTTATTTCAAAAGCAGTGCTTGTAGGAAACATGCAAGTTTACTAGATTTGGGCTCTCCAAGCAGTAGGCTGGGACTTAAAAGGGGGTTTGCTTATATTCACAAAGATTTTCACTTTACTTCTTAAAATCTCCATTGACCTCCATTGGTCATTGTAACTGCACTGTTAATGAAAAAAAAATAAAATAAAAATAGTTTACAATTCATTTAAACTTTTACTATGGCCAAATCAAATAAAATTTTTCAAGTTTTATTGTTTAAAACTTGAAAAATTCAGACTAGGGAATATGGCAGCCACACCAGGGGGCACTCAACATATTTTCATGTGCCGTTGTTTCTTTGCAATAATTGTGTACATACTTATGCATGGGCCTTGATCACTTCAGAACTTGCTGAAAAACATTGGGATTTTTATGAATTGTTGTCATGCCTGCTGCAGTTCATCACATGATCATCATGGTGTCTATCTTTATTTCCCACCAATCAATTACGTTTTTGGCGCAAACCTCTGTTGACACACCAGGCCGCGATTGAATCCAATGTTTGTTTTATTGGTCGGCGTTTGGAGGGTAGTGGACGTCTATTGAGCTCCACTGAATAGACATTGAACGTATAGACAATGGAGTCCAATCCTGGAGCTCTAAAGGCTATAAAAAAGAGTAGGGAGGGGTGTTGTGGGTGCATTTCTCTTAAAAACATCCACCCCCTCACCAGACACACCCCCGTCACCCGCATGCCCCCCTCTTCTGCTCGTCACAGTCTCAAGTGCGGCTGGAGGGCTTTTCAGAGAAAGCCCTTGATAGTGATGTAACAGCCATTTCATTAATAATGCCTATTAGAGAGTCTAACGTCAGAAAGCATCGACTCCTCACTTCCCTCCACTTTTACTCAAGGCCACACGTGGAAATGGAGTGTAATTTAGACAACATGAGTGAAGCAGTGGATATTTTATTATAAGATTATAACAATAGGTGGACTTATTGTTTTGACGTAGGAGTTTCTACAAAACAATGGAAGTGGATGTTAAGGTTTTTTTTAGAAATTTAATTAAAAATTATTATTTATAAAGATAATAAACAAAGAGGGTTAATTACTGCATTTACCTTAAACCAGACCTTGTTGTAAAGCGTTACCTAGGTTTATGCTTTTATATCAAATCTTCTTTGCTGTATTAACACAAGAAATATTCATTTCACTAAAGACTGCATGAATGGCAATATTTTAGTATTACATGTGCCAGACAGTCACATTTTGCAAGACTAAATATGAATAATAGTGTGCTCTACCCACCCACTGACAGCACACACATTGTGAGTTGGTTGACATTTGCCAAACCTTATTTACGCAGACTTTGCAATATTTTCTGTGATAGTATTCTGTGGAAAATGTATTGTGGCCTGCATAACATCTATTACCAAAACGCAAATGTTGCTTATGTTGTTTACTATCACATATTTGTCTTGTTTGAATCAGAGAACAGTAAACCACAATTGTGAGTCACTATTTATGGAGCTTGAAAGACCGACTACATTTATTCTACCTGACTCATGACGTACAGTCAGAGGCCCCTGCACTTCTTTACATTTCTGAGAGCAGACGGCAGGAGCTCCGAGTGAATCACAAAACTGTTCATTTGCAGTCACATTATTTCTCAATGCTTGGACTATACACTATATGTATGTGAAAAAAACGGTCATATTTGTTACCCATGCTGCTTACATAAGGCTAAACGGGCCTTACATTCTTACTCATGCTTGTGTTAACACTGGAAAACACCAGTGCGGGTTAGGTAAATGGAGTCAGTATTTAGAGCCCGCCTGTGATCACAAGTGCTAGTTTCACAGAGTCGGGCTGGAGATGTTGACAGGGTGAAGGAGCTCTCCTTCCTGTGCTGTCAGTTGGTGTTAGGCTGCACTCTGGCACTCAGCAAAATATGTGCGGGTGTTACTTAAGCCTTGTTTTCCACCAAGCAATACAGTATTGGTTAGATTGGTATGTTTAATTTGGAAAATGTTCAAAGGAGTGAAAATAACAGATTCCAACTATGGCACTATTGGCTGCAATCTGTAAGGGTAGAACAGAACTAAACTTAAAGGTGGCAACAAAACCATGCCACCCAATTAGCTGTATAACATGACAATGCATAAATAAAATATAAACACTTGATTATTAAGTATGTTCTGGTAATATCAGAAGTTCTTTCTCAGAGGATCACAAAAAAACAATAATTCTCTCTAGAACTTAACGTTCCAGAGATATCTCTACAAAACACAGCTGCACAAAGTTGTGCCTAATCCCACCCTAACCAAAGGAAGAGGTGAGGGGTAAGGCTAAGATGTAATCACTCTTCAATCAGATATCATAGTGCTAATTTATGTGTTCTGAAGGTCACTAATGGTAAAATGTTCGGGGGTCACCTCTTCTATGAAGGCTTCCTCCCTGCTATTTCCTATTTTTATGAGACTCTAAAACAGTACTTGCTTCGACACATTAATGACTTCTGCGACTGACAGATCTCTGTAGGCGGATGCCAGACCCGATTGCAAGTCGGTTGGTTAAAGCCTGGTCTAACCCTAAAACAGCTAAAATTGTGCCCCGAGTGTGTGACTCCTCCAGCGAGCCCTATCCCTCAGGACAGTCCCACCTATTTATGGAGGATTTTGGTTGAGGACTTACCTTAGGCTTATGTCCGGCGGTCTAATCTCCCTGTTATTCTGATGTCCAGTGGACAATTTGGATGGACTTCTCTCTCATTTTTCTTCTTTTAATGTCTTTTGGTTATTTACAATACTTTAACACTTTGGTTTACTCCTCTTTTGTGTCTTCCCGCACTTTGTAGTCTTTTTGTCCTTCCTGTCACCGGATCTCGCCTTTGCAGTGCAGACTTCAGCTTGTGAAACGGTGCTGTGGGCTGGTTTGACAGCCTAGTGAACTCCTTAAGAATATCACTACATAATTGTGCTCTGTATCTAGCTGCACGGGTCTAGTGAGTGCGTGCATTGCAGTGACACCATGGTAGTCGAACAGGGCGGCTCCGAACACTAGCATGATGACGTCTGTACATTAACTGGAGTAGCCTACAGTGCGGCATCATATACTGATCTAAGTAAGTGTACTGGTCAGACTGAGGCTTCAACATGGTGAGAATAATACATATATTACATGTAGCACCTGCTGCACTGTGCTTGCTTGTTCTAGGTCATTGTTTTGAAGCACCGCTGTTTTGATCTGAAGCCCCCTTCCTTTTGTAAATCTCTTTACTTGGTCATAGTGTTTATAATGGAAAATGTTATTGTACTGCTTTTTCAAATTCTTCTATATGGAGTAGTTTTTTTATTTGCTGGGTTGCATACCACTGTGTCATCTTCACTAAATGGTATTGTTTCAAATGTTTTTACTGTCAGAGTTACTCTTCTGTCCCCACAGGCATGTCTGATGCTCTGGGAGGCACGGACGCTCCACTCGATGAAGCTATGAATGCTTTCCATGTCTTCCAGGTTGCCTTCTCTATAAATTACGGCACCGCCACTGCAATCCGTACTCATGTCCTGGTCTTGTAGGGTTGGGTCTATCATTGAATATGTCTTTATCCTAGTTTATGTGTTTATTAAATGGTTAAGTAAGGTTTACAGAATGAAACTTAACAAGAAAAATATTTCTAACTCCTCACAATATCACATAGTTATAGAACCTCAACTTGAAAACCAAGATTGTTCTGTTCTGAGGGTACAGAGAAAATTAGACTGCTCCCGTGTTTAACCCTTTAGGGTGAACCCTGGGTTAGTACAGTACAGGGATAGTACAGTAAAATAGTTACATAACACAAAACCTTAACTAGCTTGTTTCAGTCTAACCTTATTAAAGAGTGGCAAGGTCGGTTAAGTGTCTTGCCCAAGGACACAACTTCAGTATAAACTGAGGAGATTTGACTGTCCATTATTGCTGCAAAGTTACTCTATTTTTCTTTGTATTCTATGTCATTTAAGTTGCCATTCTGATGAAGGTTTGCCATTCAAAACTCTACTTTGTTGTGCTGAACATTTTACCACAATAAATGTTAACTTATCTCTATATATAGTCTTTTTTGCTGTTCCAGAAGTAAAAATAGGATTAATGTATGTTTAAATTAGGAAGACAAATGGCTGGGCTTTGCAAATGGGGCTTTGAAAGGCTCTTTGAATAGTTACATCTGACAACATCAGGGACTGGGCTGAACTCTTTGGAAAAAAGAGAGCCAAAGTTAGACTAACCATTTTGAGGGGTAGAGAAAAAAATACACATTTCTAAATGCAAGCATATGGGTCTTTAACTGCTGTGGTGAGTTCAAAGCCACTATGAAAATAATACAGGCTATTTTTGACTTTGGGGAACTGGATAAAGCAGCCAAACAAGAGAAAATTATAAGTCTGCTTCCTGAGTGTGCAGCTCAGAACTGTGCTGAGGAGTGAGATTTACTCATAGTTAGATGCACATTTTGTAACTTTGCACTGTGTAAGATGTCATCAGTATTGATGTAAGTGAACTGTAGCTACTGTAAAGAAATAAATAGGCACACTGAGTTATAATTGAAAGCTTGAATTTTCTGCCTGATGTGAAGCTTTGTGCTGCATTAGTCTCATTGTCTCATTGAAGCTGGAGAATGGCATGTTGCATTCGATTGAGATAATTGGACCACATTGGACCATTACATTGTTTATTCCATTGTTGCATGAATGTGTCTATTGGATCATTTGGAGGTTAGGTATTTGGTGTTCCAAAAAAATAAATGAAGGTGCCTTGTGTAACATTTTGTGTTAAGTAGCTGAACAAAATGGAGCCAGTCACAATGTTTTCAATACTGTATACCTGCATCAAGATGACACTCAAATTTTGGATCTTCAAAAAAAGAAACATTAAAAACTCTATAGATCTCTTTATCCTTTAAGTTTAATTGCAGTTTTGTTCATCATTAAAAAGTAATGTATGTAAAATTTTAATCACCCAAACTCTTTATTGTGCTCAAACAGAATAAAAGACGCCTTACAATGAGAACACTGTAAATATGCAGAGGCTTCTGATCCATAATCCATAAATGCATGTCATATCACAGCCTCCCTTTGTGCTCAGTGAAAAAGAACAGAAAGTTGTGAAGAAACCCTAATCTGACGATGGCTCTGCCCACTGCTGGCTATATTTCTTGTGCGCCGACTGTTAGATGAGGATGGGCCGCTGATGCATATTAATCAGCGCATGAATAGGGCCCGCCAGTGATTTGCATTGTGTGAGCTCTGAAGGCGTCCTATAGAGAATTCAATGTGGTGAAAAAAAGAATGGAGATTGGGTTGAATTATGCTGAATAACCCCCCGTCCTTCTCAATCCCCTAACCCCCAGCGATCACAATCATCGTTTTTCTTCATCACTTTGTCATATCAACTGTAACTACCTTGACACAGCCCAATGGAGTCTAAAGAGACTTGTTTATGATGGACCGCAGCTTGTTACGACTTGGACCAGCATCAGTTCAACAGCAAACATCATAATCACTGGCAGTGTATAAAAGATGGACAAACCCACTCTGAATAATTTCTAAGAATGTTGTCTTTCAACATTCTTTCAAAATAGATAGAAAGTGATTGTAGCTGGTGGGTCTAGTGAATAGCTTGATGGACAGTAGAAACCACATAAACCACAGCAAAAAACAAAATCATACAAAAGTTAATGATTTTGAAACCAAGGTTTTGATACCAATACCAGGATCTGGAGACACTGATTGAATAATGTGTATTTGCATGCTTTGACCTTTCTCGGCCACCGTAAAAAAGCCTTGTGTGTCTTTATATATAATAATTGAATTTAGTTAAAACATGTTTCACTGATGAGGTTGTCATTGTCTTTAACATTAAACTGCATTCATTTAAGGGTGAGAAAGGACTTTCCAATACAATGCCACAAATTAAAAAAATGACAATATTAAATTAAACCAAAAGTTCCCCTTCACATTGGCCTCTGGAATAAAAGACGCTATGTCAGGTCTTGTATTTGTCTGAGGCATTTTGTAATGGCATCCAAAAGGGGAGGAGGTCAAACTCTTTAAACAGTGGATGGGCAGGTCAGGTCACTATTAGCTGAGCCTTTAAAATTACATACTTAAATAAATAATATAAATAATATAATAATAAATAAATTTCCTGCATTTGTGTTTGCTACTTTTACCTTGCTTTGCTATTTTTACTATATATTAAAAGAACACTAAACAAAGTCAAACTGATTCTATAAAACATGGATAAAATAAGGTCACTAAAATATTGCAATCAATAAAAAAATAGCTTCTACTGGGCTTTTTTTCAAACAACATCAATATTAGGATTAAAGGATCATTTATCATAAAGGATGGTTCCCAAATGTTTAAACTGAGAAACAATCTCAACATCCTTATCCCAGAAATGGGGACTTGTCACAGCGACTTGAGTTGGACTCTTGATTTGTTTTTTTTTTTAGTTTGGGACTCATGAACAATTAACCCCCCACCCACTCACAAACATGCACAAGAATCCTCATCATTTAATTGCCAACCGCCTCGGTGACTGTGCAAAACTGGGTTCACATCTTTTGGTGACACTTATCTGCCAAGCTCATGAGGCGCTCAGCCCCTAAATTTCTATCCTCAGATTCGCACTGCTCTTTATACTGATATTAACTGTCACTTTACTTGAATGTGGGACTAAAGACTTGAGAAGGTATAGCGCCTCCTCATTCTGGATAAGAGCTTTTTTGGCAGTAGCCTAAAATCAATGATTATATTTTTAGTTTTACATTCATTTAATTAGAAGTGTTTACAGGGATACACTCCGCAGGGTGGGGGTCCCTTAGAGATAGGATGAAGAGTTCAGTCACTCAGGAGGAGCTCAGAGTAGAGCCGCTGCTCCTCCACAGCTGAGGTGGCTTGGGCATCTGTTCCGGGTAGGTCTGCTTAAACTGCTGCCCCCGCGACCCGGCCCCGGATAAGCTGAAGAAGATGAATGAATAGAAGTGTTTACATGTTGCAGTAAAGTTATATACTATTACTATCATTATTATTACTGCATATTTCACAGTGTTAACGCCCTTGGAGTCTAAAGGTGGTCTGCCTTGTTCTAACCACTTGGCTTCTGGGTCATTGCAATAAGTATCTTTTGAGATGATAAACCTTTACATTTACATTTATTCATTTAGCAGACGCTTTTATCCAAAGCGACTTACATTACATTACCAGTGTTACAGTCACTGGAGGCAAGGTGGGTTAAGTGTCTTGCCCAAGGACACAACGACAGTATGAACTGTGGGGAGAGCGGGAATCGAACCACCTACCTTCCGGTTGAAAGACGACCGCTCTACCCACTGAGCTACTGCAGCTTTAATGCTCACGTTGTTGTTAAACTGAGTTGGCTCCTACTTGTACAAACCACTTAGCTGTTCTCTTCAAAGAGGACCTCGACAGCCCAAACTGCTATTACTTACTAAAGGATTCAAATAAATGCTGCTTGATGTGAACGCGCCCAGCCAAGCAAATGCAATCTCGCATATGTTGTAAAAACATTTCACTTAGCGCTTCTCTTTGAAGACGCTTCTGCCTGAGGGCTAGCAGCAGCCTTGTTCATCATCAGAGACCCTTTAACCTCACCTCAACAGTTCGTCCAAGTCGGCAGCAAGGACAGGAAGCTGTACTCTCTATTTTACTCCACTGTTTGTGTAAGTCTGGTGAGAGGTTGCAACAGACAGCGCGGACGTGTAACCACCCACGGGAAACCCCCCAGAGAATCCTGTTTGATTTGGAAAAGATTGTGTTTATTTCGATGTTCTGCTTGTCTTTATTGTCAGCGCGGGGCACACTGTCATTAATAGTCTGTCACTAGTCTTGTCTGCTGCTGATGAGTAGATGGGTTTCATGTCAAGTCAAAGGCAGATCATCAATGGTTCAAAAATGTTTTGTCTATGCAAAGTGCTTTTACTAACTCAACTTGTGACTCATGTTAGGGTTAGGGCACTGTTAGGGTCGCGTTATCACCATAGGCCTACCTGACCCGGTTCTCCCGATTAGCCACGCCCTGCAGGGAGAGGGAGAGGGAGGGGGGAGGAGGCAGCCACAGCACAGACACAGAGCAGCCACAGAGTGACTATAAACAGATGCGGAAAACATTATAACATAAAAATTACACAAGACAGACCACCAGTTAACACAGAGATGCTTCTTTTGAAAAATAGAAACACAGAAATAGAAACAAACAGTACAGTGAAGTGAACTGTAAAATAAATCTTATTTTGATTTGCTGTATCTTAATTTAATGTCCTAGACAACTGGTAGTATTATTACTATTATTATAGTCTCAGGAATGGGCACAAAACAGCTAGTCAAGACTTTTTTTCTTTTTTGCGAAAAGAAAATAGTTGAATGAGTATATCCTATCGTACCCACCAATTAGGCTTGTACACTTGATTTATCTGCTCTTTTCACACTTGACCTTTGCTAAAATCTCTCTTCCACTCAAAATAGCAAGATGCTGATTAAAAAGGCGCTGCATAGAGAGCCTTGGATTTTTCCACAATAAAATGTCACTTACAAAAGTGCTCACCTGGTAGAGCATGTATACTCAGCAGACCCTCATAGACAACTTAATCTGATGTTAAAGCCTGGAGCCTCATATATGGACAGCAAATTATATTATTAGCTGCAAATGCTTACATTTAAACAAGATTAACCAAAACCAGCCATTTTCCAGCAAGAAAATCCATAAACATTGCTGTGAATAATGCACAGTGGTCCATATCCCTAAACCTAGTATAGTTAATTACTTTACACTAATCATATGAGGCGTTATTGTTTCCGCTCTTACTTTGTGTGGTTTCATTTTTATCTCAATGTCCCCACAGTATGAAATTAAATGCAAATCGTTGCTCCATATTCCACTCTGTTTCTCTAATGGGCACCGTCCCAGATGTGCCCTGGATGGAAGCCATTACGGCCAAGAAAGACCGTCTGCTGTGTTTTACAAAACACTAGTTCCATAGTGTTATCAATGAGTATGAGCTTCTATTTGCATCTGTGGCCAGTCTCACAAATGTGGTTTGGACTTGGCTGGAGCAGACCGATTTAGTCTGTTCACGTAAATCCCCAGTGACTTTCGAAAATACCCTGCTTTCCTACTCATAACTTGTTACAGTGTTCACATTTAAGAATCATACCCTGATTCCAATGTCAACACCTTCTGTTTTTTTTTAGATGTATGTAGGAGTAGATACATATATTTCACTACTAGACAAGACTCATTAAGAAAATGTGCCTGTATATGTTCTTTCAAACAAACCCTTTCCTTTTTTTGTTCTTTGTTGTGTCTTAAGTCCTTGCATCAGTAATTATTGCACTTTATTTGTTAAAGCCTGTAACACTTTGCAATTTTTTTCAGCCACCAATAAATGATTAATTGTTCATGGCCAAATTACACTTTGGTCTTGGTGCGTTACTATAACTGGATCAAATAAGAAAGATCTGACAGTTGTAAAAACAAATATTTAACAGAAACAATAAGATCTGCATTATTGTGATATTTTGAGTGATACAAGGCTCTTGAGTAACTTTCTATTGGTGAAAACTAGTGCTAAATCCAAACTACACAAAGAAGGAACTTTGACTAAAACCAATGACTATACAACAGGTAACTCAGGACTAAACTAGATCTAAGTAAAGACCTTCTGAGCATTTTATTTTATCACACTACAGTTTGAAAGACATTTCTTTCAATGTCAATCTCATGATACTGTGATACCAATAAATATGTGATATATTGTGATGCCCAGTGTTGGTCATCTTACTTCAAAAAAGTAATTAGTTACAGTTACAAATTACTTCTCCCAAAAATTAATTGAGTTAGTAACTCAGTTATCACATTGTAAAAGTAACTCAGTTACTCAGCAAACTAACTGAAGTTATTTTTTATGTTCTATAAGGGTATTACGTCCTATAACAGCTTAAATATCAAAGATGTTTAAATTAACTGAAGAATAAAAACACTATATATAGTGATTTAGAACATTTGGTATTTATTTAAACTCAATAGATTGCAGTCTGCTATATGATATAAATAAAAACATATAAAATAAATATTGAAAATAAAATTCAATGGTAAAATTAAGTCACACAAATGTAAACTTGTGTAAAAAGAAACAAAGGGAGACCTGGCCATTAAGTGCAAATCTCTGTCCCTGTAAATTATTGCACAATAAACAAAACACAATCCAACTCTCTCTGTAGATTAACATGTTGTTCATTCTCAAAGAAAATGAATAATACATTCATCTATTCTAAAATACTCCTCATCTAACAACTAAACCAGTGGTTGTTGCTGACACGTAAACTCGAGCGTTGCTTGTTTTAACAGTGGCTCTGTCTCCTTCACTGGAACTCACGCAGCTGCCTTTGGGGTTAGCAGCAGCAACAAGTGTCGTGTTAGCATGTGTTGATGTGAGGTGCTTCATAAGATTTGAGTTACTTGAGGCAGACGTGGATAAAGTCTTTTTTCCTGGATATACCATGTTACAGAAACATTCTTGCCTTTAATTTCAATTAACGAGAAGTAGTGCTGGTACTTCCAGTTCAAGAACGCCACCTTTGAATTTCCCCGGCTCGTCTTCATTGTCGCTGACGCTGTCTTGTGTTTAGTGGAAGTCAGAGCGCACAGTGAGACCGCGTCAGCCAATCATCGCTTTTGCAGCGGTGTCATCATCCCCGCTCTCTCCAGCAGCAGCTGATGTGCAGCCAAAGCATGACACCTCGCGCTTTATTCAACCAAATTGTAGTAACGCAACTATTTTTATTCTCAGTAACAATAACGGCGTTGCAACGATGGGAAAAGTAATTAATTAGATAACTCCGTTACTGAAAAATTAACGCCGTTAGTAACGCCGTTATACTCTAACGCCGTTACTTCCAACACTGGTGATGCCCTGATATTATTGCTGTCAACGTTGTAATATCACAAAGTTTGTTAGAAGCTTTAGCAATATATTTAACATTTAACTACCATTACTGTTTTGAAGTCAGATCACCAGGCCTTAACCAAAACTATTCAAACACATTGTGGAGGGCCAGAAGTGTGCCATGTAAGTGCTGCTCTGATAATGTAAGTGTGTGCGACAAACAAGACCAGAATGATAAAGATGCTAGTGTGAGGAAAAGGGCTCCAACAGTGTCATGAGATTACCGACAGAGACATTCTGCACTATTGCATTCTGTGCCAAAACCACATTTCAAAAAGGAGCAGCATCTCTCCCCACAGACAGCAGGTGTAAAAGCAAATGAGCTGCCTCTCCAGGTGCCTCCAAAGCACCATTTCAGGGCAAACATCTCCAGACAAATACGGCAGGTGCGATATGAGCGAGGATGCCAAAACCTCCTCAGACTGTCTTACAATTTTTGCTGTAACGAGTCTCTGAGCTGCAGCCATGAAGAAGCCAAAAAATGAGCCGACAGAACTAGCTCCTTCTTAAAGAATAAAGGAGAAGACGTGAGACGAATGTTAGTTGCATATTTGAATAGTTGTTGCTTGTTCTTTTAAATGCCATATCCTTTTTCAATCCCAAACATTGGTTTTATATGTTGATATGTGGTTCCATAAAGCAGTAAAATGAACATACAAAATTGAATTAACCAATGTGTATAGGCATTATTCTTTATTCAATTTAAGGCAATAAAAACTACTGTATATATCAATAATAAAAAAGTCTTATGTTGTATTCAAATGTAGAAAATTGCAACAGCAATGAGACGTTAGTCAAAAATTTTAAGATGTTATATTTAAAATGTCCTAAAAACTGCGTGGAGCTGGTGAACCTTTTCATTCCTGTCACAAATGCATCTATAAACCTGCCACTTTAACATTTAGCAGTTTTTTTCTAAACCATGACCTTGCTGAAATAGTGACAACTCACTCCAGTCAACGGTCAGGACATGTTGGTAACACGTTAGAATAACTCACTATTAAGCATTAGTTGAGTGTTTGTAACAACTTAATTAATCTGTAATTAATAGTTATAAATGTTTTGGTCTTAATAAATCAATGTATAATCATACATATATTATACTTTAGTGTGTATAAAGTTTATAAATTGTTAATTACACATCTATTAATGCTTAAGTACTGTTTTATGTGACTTTTTATAACGTGTTACTGATTGTTACTACTGTTTGTTTGGCTATTTGTTTTTTTTTTTTTTCAGAAATGTAATAAATAAATCATGTCTGTGAGTTACTTTAAGTTTGTTGTTGTTTTGTCATGTTCAGACAGAATGAATCTGGCATATTACATTTTTTTATGTACGGGAATATTAATTCTAGAGGGCGACCGATTCATCGGTTTTGCTGAGGAATCGGTGCTGATAGCTGCTGTTGAATTACTACTGTAGTTTTATTAATTAAATTAAACACATAGGCTTTAGTTAGCCTGGTTACCAGACTATTTCTCTGTCTTTTCTATACAGAGAATAGTCAGTAAAAACTATCAGTTAATTAATCGGTTATTGACAAGTATAGTCCAACCTAGTTATCAGTATCGGTTAAATTCACTATTGGTCGACCTCTACCTAATGGTCATGCGTTCATTTGTTCAAGACAGCGGCTATAATTTAATTTAAAAAAAAAAAAAGATTTGTTGGGTGAGAACAAAAATGAAAAGTTTTTGCATTTCAGTTTTTGGTGTAAAACTATGGAATAACTTAAACCCAGATTTAAAGCAATGTTCAAACATAAAACAGTTTAAAAGAAAATCTAAAGAAAGTATATTTACACAAACAAAGAAAGAGTGTACTGATGATTACATTAACTTTGTGTTTCCTTTCTATCAATATTTTTGGGAAAAGGAAGGTATTCTATAGTAATGAATTAGACACAGGCAAAGCTCCTTTTCAAACATGCATACTGGCTTATTTATTTGCACGTGGCAGAGTGGTTAGCACTCCTGCCTCACAACAAGAAGGTCGTGAGTTCAAAACCCGGCCGACTCAAACATTTGCGGCCGACTCCAGTCTTTCCGTGAGGAGTCTGCATGTCCTCCACGTGTTACCGTGGGTTCTCTCCGGGTACTCAGCTTCCTCCCACCGTCCAAAGACATGCATGTAAAGGTTAATTGACAATTCTAAAGTGTCCCTAGTGAATTAATGTGAGAGTGAATGGTTGTTTGTCACTATCTGTCTCTAAATGTTAGCCCTGCGACTAACTGGCCACTGTCCAGGGTGTACCCCGCCTCAGGCCCAAAGCTGCTGGGATAGGCTCCAGTCACCCGCGACCCCTAACGGAACAAAGCGGTAGAAAATGAATGAATGACTGACTTTTGTTTTGAAATTGTTACTTCCTTTATACATCTTTAAAATACGTAAAAAGAAATCGGTGTAGCGCATATTTTGTGAATTTGAACATTACAGCACTTGGCTGCCCTGGTGCTTTAAAAGACATTGAGCGCTAAACACTAATGTAAACTAACAAATTATAACATTAGGCAAACGCACAGGGTATAACAAAAAAACCAGCATGCCGAAAAATAGTATATAACGATAGTTGTTGTGGAACACCCTGGGACCAAACAAAAAAGCTTTAGGCAACTTTTGCAGTTTTTTTTATCAGTTTTTTTATTGTAGAGGGGTGTCTGAAATACAAGATAACTGATTCTAACTGAATCTACAGCAGCAGCTAAATCCTCCAGCTCAGTGGAAAAAATACTCAATTCATTTATTGAATCCTTCATTAAGTACTGTACGTTTCTTAGTATCTTTCTCTTCAAACAGTAACTAAAGCAGCACAATAAGGGTTTGCTTCCATCTTTGATTCCATCCAAACTGTTGTTTACATCCTGCCCTTCCTCTGATTGCCTTTGTTATCGACTGCACACAAGCTGTACAAATAACTGTAACAGTTAATATCAATTTACTTTTAAATAAATCAAAATAATACATGCTACTGTATGCTTCTTCATAATGTTCAATCCGTAAACAGCTCTGCGGTTTCTGTCAATGCTGCACATCTCCCTGGGTTACCATCTCCCTCCACACTTTCATTTTTTTTTTTCTCTGAGAGACTTTAGCACCTGAAGAAGCCAGCCAATCATAGCGCATCTCTGGGATGAGCTAAGTGTCATTGCTAGGCATTACATCATGATGGTGAGTCACGCACTGGGAATAAGAGGGCCTTATACAAGTGCACATTGGCTCCACCCTGCAAGGTGTGAGCTGAAGAGGAACACATCAGCAGTGGCTGCATCTGACCTGATTCTATTATACACCATCACTGAGCTTTTAATTATGTCAAAGCAGTGTTTTTTGTTTTATTTATTGTTTTATTTTTTCATGGTCAGGGCTTTTAAGTTTAATCTAAGCCAGAATGTCAGAAGGACAGTAGACTGAAACTAACCAAACTATGGTTTGGTTGGTTGTTTTCTAAAACATTTTCTAAGGATAGTACAGACTTTCAGAACCATCTTCAACAGTAACTTATCTTGTTTTAACTGTTTGACTCTGCATCAGTTCATCCTTCTTTTTTATGACGTGAGGAAAGCTGGCTCTGGTTGCTTAAGGAGCTTTTTTTTATTCCGGATGTTGTTACTGTGATCCATCAACAGAGATAGGCTGGGAGGATGTCATTCTTTAATATGTTCAATACAAACTGGCTGAGATTCAAACCAAAGGACGGGGACAAACAGTGATTTAAGTGGCCTCATAAAGGCATGTTTGTTGGAGAAACTGCTTGTCTACTGGGAGAATGGTCCGACAAAGACAAAACACACTCCTGGTAGGATGAAGGCTAAATTCTGACCCTACTGTCTGAATGTTGCAGCAGAAATTAAATTAAAACAATTCAGTCTTTTTCTGTCAATTTTGGTGAGCCTGTGTGATTTGTAGCCTAATTTTTCTGTTCTCAGCTGACTGGAGTGGCACCTGCTGTGGTCTAATAGAGCTGGAGCCCATCTGCTTCAAGGTTCTGTGCGTTCAGAGCATACCTTGGTTACTGTTTTCTTTCTATTACCTCAAAGCAATCTGGCCCTTTCTCTCTGACATCTGACATTAACGAGGCATTAAGGCCCACAGAACTGTCGCTCACTGGATATTTTCTCAGGAGGTGGTTGTGTGTAAAAATCCCAGTATGCCTTTCTTTCCCATCCGGGCACTTGGTTTGAACTTCAGAATTGCTGCATTTTGTTGAGATGAGATATTTAGAACAGAGGCACATAATAACGTAGTCTGATCTGTATTTTTGTTAATACAGTATATGCAGCATGTTTGGAGGGAAATGCTTAAAAAAAATTGATTGCAAATATTTTGTTATTACAAGTTGGATATTAACCTTATATTGCTCTTTAAGTGCTCTCAAAGTCGCAGCTTATCAGCGGTCAATTCACTCTTTGTCCTTAATAAAATAAAATAAAAAAACATGTAAGTGAGAGTTACAGTTACTGAAGTCACAGTAACCCAAAGCACAACAGGGAGCCTACGTGTGCAATGAACTCCACAAACATGCAGTAGGCTACACATCCGTTTATAATAAACCAGACTACAGAGTTATTTCTTGTGGTGGACATCCTTATCCAGCTGGCCACGCACCGCAGAACACGGGTCAGCATGCACACAGGGCTTTCTTTCAAGCCTCTTTGCTCTGCTCTTCTCCTCATGGTCTGGTGAAAGACGTGGTAAAGCGGCAGGAGATGCCACAGCTTTCTCACAGCGCACCTCGGTGTACACTTATACAAAGAGTTAACTTTAACTGTACCTCCACACAGTCCCAGTTGAGGACAGAGGGCTGTGAGCTGAAGGTGGCTGTCTCTAAAGCGGTGAGATCACTGTTCTTGGGATGCTCTATAGGAACAAAAATGATTATAACAAGTCTTTTCATGAGCTGCCTTAAAGCTGAACATTACCAGAAAAAATAAACAAGGTAAACCTGGTAAATCAGCAAGATGCACCTTTGTAGTGACTCCATACAGAGGCAACTAAATGCATAAAATAACATTTAAAACTAAGTATAGGTTTAAAAACAAAGTAGCCGATAGATTTAGAGTCTATATTTATGACTATTTTTTGTAAAGTCTTACGTGTAAGAGTTTATTGTTGATAGAGAACTGTGTGCTGTAGAAAAAGTAGGCCTGCCGTTAAATGTATTAGTTTATTTTAAATCCCATTTTCTCATATTTATTATTCCAATAAACATGCTGTATCACCCATTTAAGAAACAGAAGGAATGGACAGGAATCTTGATTTGATTATTTTTATTACAAAACTAAAAGAGTTCTATCAATAGTTTCAGCAGCAACAACAGTGAGCACAGCAAACATTTTTCCTGCACTTATTGCCAAACTCTGTTTTGTTTAAAGTATGTGCTTGTTTTGAAATTTGAGCCCCGCCCCTCTGTAGCTCTCTGCACGGCCCTGGTGTAAAGTGAAACTCTCCTATGGTCCACTTTGCTCGCAAGATTAGTGGATTAAAAGATTATTATACTGTATATCAATATATATTTTATTTTGGTATAGAAAAGCCCTTTTTCTTTTTTTTTCTTCAAAAATTTGTTAAAATCTTTATTAGCAAGCACTTAGCAGACCTATGCTAAAATATCCACCTGCAGCTGCGACTCAGCCAGGTGCTGAATAAAAAGCACTCCAGGGTGAGCTTTGGAATGGTCATAATGAAAAGCCACCCTGAACCTTAGCATCTTTCACTTCCATTTAAATTTGCTGTATGTTGCAACCCTAGCTATTGTTTCCATTCAAACTGTGAAGTGCTGCAGTGCCAAAACTAAAACAGTGCAGCCCACTGCAAACCAAAAAGTGCTAAATTAAAGCAGGCACCAAGCAAGAGCAACTAAATTAACATGTTTATTCATTCATTAAATGTTTTTTTGAGGTGGGTTGTTTTTGAAACTAAAAAGTAAAAAGTTTTTGCTAAAAAATACGACCAAAGTTGATATCTCCTGACAATTCAACCTTTTCTTGTTTATGTCGGAGTCTATTGCTTTGTACTGTCAGCCGTCCATACCTCTTACTGACTAGGCAAAGCGCTTGCAGCGTTTGATCACGCCGCTGTGTCGGATATCATCTAATTAAGTGGTAGAAGCAGGCCACAATCTAATAGCAGAGCTGGATATAGCATCAGAGCGCCGCTGAGCCCATATGGAAATCACATGTGAGTGCTGCTGAGGTCACTCTGATCAAAATAAATGGTGTTTTCTGCGTTGGAAGGGGGAGCAGGTGGTGGCAGGGTAACAAGGTGATGGGAGGGACCCGCTGTTGCTAAAACAAAAGCTAATGCAACAAGAGGGAGACTCAGTGAAGCTGATTATGCCGTTTGAGAATAAGTTCTTAAAGGCATACCATGTTGACGTTACATTAGAAATGAAACTGTGGTAAACATATTGGCAGTCCCTATTTTTCTTAACCAATGTCCTCCAGAACTTTGCAGAACAGAATTCTTTTTTTTAAATGTATTCTATTTGGCAAGGATTTTATTGCTTTTCTGAATTATTCAAGGGTTGTGTCTGTAGGTGTCATCTGTCAGCCAATCAAAGCTCACCACTGAATAAAGAGATAAGAAACAACAAATCTGATAAGAATAAGTGGATAAGCTTTTGCAAAATGGCATATTTATTATATAGCATGTTCATGAGCACTAAAAGAGAGAATGGGAATGGGGCAAAACTCGGTTTACCCACATTGCCGTCTTTATTTCCTTACTCTCTTCCAACTGGCATGGATGCACGTAGCATTGAGGTCTCTGAGGTTGGAATTTTTGTCCAGTGTACTAATAAACAATCATTCAGCACATTTTTGGAATTACTGAGAGTATCTGGAAAATCTGTTTTTGGTTTTTCTTTTCTGCTTTTTGGCATTTTGTTATCACACCTTATTATCATAAAAGTCAGATTTTAGCCTTGCTTACTGGCTATCATTTTCCTATTTATGGTCTCAAAACTTATAAAATTGCACATATTTTGAGGAGCCTGATACAAAATAACAAAAAATAAATAAAAGCAGATTTTTTTTAAATCTCCGGTGTAGTCATGCCAATTGGCTAAAACAATCAAAGAATACAAATAAATCAAAATAATGGAAAATAATTTCAAAATGTTGCAGTTCCTTTTGAAAATTACCCTGATAAAATGCATTTTAACAAGACTTTGCTTAAGCCTGGTCTCAAGACCAAGACTAACAATCATTCTCATGATTTAATCATTTGTATGATATTAGAAACATATGCAACATTCAATAATGCCACTTGTAATTTGAATTTATGTTGAGGAACACAAATTATGTAATTTTGATATTGCAATGATAATAAATTGTCACTAAATAATACAGCCCTACAATAACAGCTAATTCCAGTCTTTTGTACCAAGTGACCTTTAGCAGCCTCTTCAAGTGCACTCCAATCCAGACCAACCTACCGTGTCCATTTGTAAAAAAAAAAAAAAAAAAAAACACATAAGAACTCAACTCCAAAGCCTCTATTTCCCCCCCAAAAATAAAAACCCTGCAAAGCCTGTTGTGTTTGTGCAGATAATCCCCCATTTGCCTTGGTGCAGAGCCCATAAAGAGGTTCTCCTCCATTATGTGTTTATGGCCCGGCTGCTGCACTGGATGAGATCAGGAGATTTATTAGTCTTTCACACCGACGACCATTGTTGTGAGGAGCATGGCAGACAAAGGTAGGGGTCCGCTATGGTTGGAGGAGGGATGGAGCGGGGCTGGAGGCGGCACACAATGTAAAGTATCATCGAGGAGGGTCGCCATGGCACTTGAACCTCGCACCCTTTGTCACCCTGCGTTTGCTAAAGCCCAGTTTTATGTACGACAGCGCTCACATAATGGTAACACTATTAGACATGGGCAGATGTTTAGGTGAAGGTCTTCATCAGTGGATTTGACTGAAAATAATCTTAACAATAATGATATTTGGTCAGGAATCTTAAATTTTAATTAATATAAGGATTAAAAATTACTCTGTTTAGAAATATATATATAAAAAAAGTATTCCATAGGATTTTATACCAATGCAGACCATTTTTTATACCAATTCTTTTTACCGGTCCACACTAATGCAGTTTCATCAAAAATTTTGTTATTCAAGGAAGCAAACCAAAATGCAGTCACATAAATTGGATTTGAGAGGTTGTCGTGGAAACCATGTTGTTTTCTTTCCAGCAGAACGAATCAGGGACCAGGCAGGAAACATGCTTTAAATGGCCTTGGTCCGTCCAAACAATAAACCAACCGTTTTATTTTTTCTTCTTCTACTGTCTTCTACTTTTCAGATTTAAAATAGTTGAATAAAATTACTTGAAATTGGAAAAAAAAATAGAAACCCCTACGTATGTAAAACAAATAAATAAAATGTAAAAAAATAAAAATCACTGGCATAAGGTATGCACATGACATATAACAAGCCTGTTTATTTATTTGTCTTGTTTTTTTATTTGTTTTTTAATTATTATTTACATGCCATTTAGTCACACAAAAGCTGAAAGTGTAGAAATATTATCAATGTCAAGAAATTATTTAATGTGAACTGACACCCTATGCACCCTCACATCAAGGAGCATCACCAATGTGACAGCCACTTACAGAACAAGGGTTGGTAATCTCCCCAGAAGAATAGCTCCAAGGAAAAATGCTTAGCGGCTTAAATATCCCACCCCTGTTGGCAACTTGGATGAAGACTGACAAACATATAAAGAGAGCGACCTCAGCTGCAATTCTGTGTGACTCAATCTTTAGTGAGTTTTAAGTATTTAAAGTGTTTGTTTTTGACTAAGTTGACGGAGTTTTCAAAGTAACCTCTCTATGGTGTTATGGTGTTGCTACAATACAAGATTAATATGCACTATTAACCATGAACATGTCACAATATTTCTTTTACAGAATGCAATGCAACCTAAAAGACTAAACCTCCTCGCCTGAAAAGCTTGTCACGTTTTCTCTTCACAGTCCAATCAGTTCAAAAACACACAAAATTGGACCATATTCCATTTTGGTCCATGGCATGATTATGTCTCTCCCGACTGACAGCTGTCTGTTTTATCTGCCCGCCTTTTACGTAAATAACACTATGATTTTCAAACTTGTAAAGCAGATAAGTGCGTGATGTTTTGGTGCAACAGCCTTTTGCTGGGGTTAGAGGGCGTATTTTGCAGTATGTTATAGATGCATGGTGTTGACAGGTGATAAAGGGAGGCTCTTAGTTTTCTTGGCACTTCTATCCTGGCTCTTATTTACCCGTTTCCTTGGCACTCCCATCTTGGCAGTGTTATTTAGTGGATTTTCTTTCAGTGCTTTGGCTTGACGCAGTGTTTTTGTTGCATAGCTGGGCTCTAAATGCAGATTCATGGCAAACAAACTCAAAAGAAACACTGGCCTATAGAATACAAAAAAAAAGAATCAAATAAATCTGAGTAGTTCCAGTCTTTTGTAATTATGAATGTGTCCCAGACAGTTGATTCCTATGCAGTGTATCTTACTGAAAACTCCAGAGGCTTATAACAGGTGACATTATTATGTAAGTGTTGCAGTTATCATAAGGGTTCGGTTGTTAAAAATCAGACCAGAACCAAAAGGGCCTCTAGCTTGACATTTAAATTACTATTTTTACTGTTGTAACAGGAAATATGTTAATATGGGCATCTTGCAGCCTTTATCTGCCCAATAGAGATATTTGGGGCCAGGAGGTAGATAGGGATGGGAATGAAGTGTGGTTTGCTTTGCCTTTTTTTGGTGTCTACTGTACCAGGTGAGCCAACGATAGTGGCTCTGACTTTTGTTCAGTTTGTCATATTTTGAAACTGAAAGGCATTTTTAATGTCAAAGTTATTTTGATATTCCCGTCACTATGTGCTGCTACACTATTGTTTAAGATGTGGTTTTAAAGTAATGGGTCATTGTTTCTTAACCATCTCTGTGTGGTTCATTTTCTGTATTTTATGCATATTGCTTCTAGTTGTTGGTTGTAGATGAACATAGAATTATGCACAATATTTTTGAAGCCTTTATTAGGGCATACATCCCTACTGCTATTCTATACCAGCCATAGTTTCTTCACAATGTTTATTACAAAAGATTAACTTAAGAAATACAATTGATATTAGTCACTATAATGTATTTGTGACACATTTCAAAGCAGTACAAAGTGATACCAAATTCGGTATATAAATATGGAGGTGGAGTCCTTGGCTGGTCTGCCATCCTATTTATTTTTTTATTTAAGATTTGGGGTGCGTTCACACTTGCCGTGTTTGTTGCGGTTGCTCTGTTTACACAGTTCACAGGCGAAAGTGGAACCTCAGTGCCACCAAACATGTGCAGACACCCCTTCAACACAAAGGTCTCAAAGCACTTCCTACTGAACTCTAGTACGGTTTGATTAGAAAACCCCAAGCAGACCACAGACGAGCCCAAACAGAAAGACCATCATAAATTTCAGACAAACATGTCACGTAACATTTATTTTTTCTAAGAGTTAAATATGAACAGAAACAATTGTCCATCAACTAAATTAAATGAACAAAAAGCAAATGAGAAGGTAAAATGCCTAATCAGCATGTGGGCTAACTGCAACATAGGTTTTTGATAAATCTGTAAGTTTGGCCGTTAGGAGCCTGCAATGAGTTACTCTTCCTTCTTCTGTTTTGGTGCAAAGCTGGAGCTGGATTTCAGGGGGAGTACCAACATACACTAAATAAATTGCCTCTGGATGCAATTTGATAGACACACAACCAATCATAGAAACAAAGCATATTATAAAGGCCACCCCATTTTAGATAAAGGGTTAGGATTGGTCGACAAATTTTCTGGAGTGGAAATTGAAAGGAAGGGATTGTACTGAAAGATACAGTCCCACATCAAATTCATCAAATGAATGAATTGAACTAAAACTTTTATTTTATTGAATTAAGGACTCTAGACTTCCCCTTCATCTGGAACTTTCCATTTAATAGAACCACCATTGAACAAAAGGTTAAAGTAAAAGCATCTGGACGTTCTCAATGTGAAGATGTTTTGTCTCTATTTCCAAGAGACTTTATTAATTCTGAGATCAACTGGTAAGAGAGCTAAGCTTGTATCTCTAGAGAACCACCATTATTTTTATTTGATTGCATGCGTGTGAATCTGCGCAGTGATTATTACATGTTAATGTTGTCACAACAACATTCCAAAAAATATCAACAATGGCTTGTCACGTGTGCTGTATTATTTATCTTTTTGTCTCTAAGGAGAGTATCAGCAGCAAAACACAAGAATGGTGCATTCACACTAATACTATCATCTCCAGGGAATGCTTCTGCTGGTAAGATGTCTGGCTTTCATGATGGTGTAGAGCCCACGTGTGACCAGATGTTGCCTAGCTTGAGATCGAATGCATTTGGTGAACACACAGCTTGGCCAAGTTCTAGGCATCAATCACTACTGACTTTTTGGAGCAATGCAGCGAGTCCAGTGAGTTATTGCTTATAAAAAGAGAGAAGGAGGCTTAGTGCCATGCTATAATGAAGGCCAAAAAAACTGTTGCTGTTTGTGCATCTGCCCAAGATAAGCAAGTTTGAAAGGGTTAGTACCAGGCACTGGATTCCACTGTTGAACAAGCCGAAGGTTCATGTTCAGCACAAGACATTCTAGTCTTGTCCAATCTTGTTTTGTTTTGTTTTTTTATAAAAATTGTTTTTGGGTACATACTGTATACTGTATGCTCCTAGGGGACAAGATTTCAATTATCACCTTACCCTGGGTGATTTACAGCAGACTACAGCCTAAAGTCAGTTTTGATTGAATAGGTCTATGAAATTGGTTGCCTACATCTTAACCTTTTCCCACATCTTAACCATTGCTTAAGTGCAGCATGGTTATCATTCTCATTCCTGGCATAATATACCATCTTACGTTTAATCCAACATGAAGCATTTTTGTCCAGATTAATAAGCTTTTTTTCAACATACATCTCTCCTGCCTACAGCACATCACTGCTGCCCATTGTGCACCTGGTGTGTAGTGCAGTAAAGATTGTGTAACTCAGTTTTTGAGAACCACAAAGAGCCCCCCCTATTCAGGTTACAACAGTGAAACTTTAGCTGCTCCCTTCAGGGGTTGCCACTGCAAAACCTAGCATAGTTTAAAAAAAAAAAAAATATATATATATATATATATATATATATATAAATTGTACCAGGTGCCCTTTCTGACTCAACCTTCTCCATTTACCAAGTATCTCCCAATCTCCCGCATCAAACTACTCTCTTCAGAGTAGCTAAATGTAGGTAATACATTTTTATTTCATATTCTATTTCTATTTTCTTTTATAATATCTTTATTTCTGACCTTTATTTAACCAGGAAACCCACACAATCCCAGGGAGAACAATCTCCACACAGAAATCCCAGGCCCAGGCCAAGGGTCAAACCCAGGACCTTCTTGCTGTGAGGCAGTTGTGCCACTGTGTAGACAATAAGTGTCTAGAGCTAAGTCTTTGAGAATTCCTTGGGCTCCATGATAAAGGTAGAATTTAATTTGTATTGGGCATCTTTCATAAAAGAGGAAGAGATTGCATGTTGTGAGTAAGCCAGTGGCATTGCTGCAGAGGTGTTTTCTGAGCAACCTTTTGATTTCAGATCTCGCTTAGCTGTTTTGGAAAGGCCACAAGTCTTTAAGCTTATCTACCATTGTGTGTTATTTTTTGTTTTATTGTTTGTATCTGTGGGACGATAGCAATACATCCTCATGTTGCTCTCATCTTTCTGCATTGTTGAAGTTACTGAGCCTATGTCTTGATCACTTATCAATGTCCAACCTACTGTCAGGCCTAAAGAGCAACAGGGTTTTTCGAGACCTCAAAGAGAAAGGTCTGTCCCGTTGTTGGCAGTGAAAAGCCACCGTTGCCTGTGACAGTGTGTTAGGATTCTGCTCAACTATGTTCTCTGTCGACAGCCAAACACCTCAATTATTTAGTCTCTCACAACCATAGAAACGTCCTGGGACTCTGTCAACTCCTACGTCCCGGGACATGAACTTAAATTCTACTGCTGCGCCCTGCATTCATTGCATTGTAAACTGTCCTTCCAGATGTCCTTCCAGCTGCAAAACTGAATCACTAAAATAGAAATATATTAAAGTAGAATTAAAAGTCAACTAAATTATTGCTTGAGAAAGACTAACAAAGTATTTAGTTGAAACACTACTCAAATACTGAGTTACTTCGGAATTAGTGGACAGATATAAAATCCTAGCCTGACACGGACATGTCTTTAAAACCGCCACAACTGGAAGCTCTAATAACTTTTCTTTGGAAAAAAGATGTTTTTGCCGTACTCCCAACTGGATTCAGAAAACCTGCGGTTGTCACGTCCGCTTTTTGTAATTGGTTTATTTGGCACCTGTTTGTCAAAACATCCGACCTCTGTGAAGGAGGTTGCATTACCAGACTATTCTCTGTATAGAATAGACAGAAACATAGTCTGGTAGCCAGGTTAATAAAATTCACTTCTACTACTGCAATTACTTCTACTAGAATTACAGTGCAGTGTTTCCCATTCTTGCAATTTTCCTCTTACCGTAGAAACAGCCGTTGACTTCTCATAAACACTATTTCTTTTCCACTGCAACTCAGTCTTGAGCTGTGTCAGCAAAAGCTTTGACAGGTGACCATTGTCTTTTGCTATTATCTGTTGCCCATTGCTTACAAGAGACCCTGGCTTTCTGCTGAGCTTTCATTTAGTGCAAATTCTGCAAACTTGTCTAGCTTTCCATTATGGAATAACCGCTAAAGTCTCTCTCGGTTGTTGTCAAATGAAGCAAACCTTTTATGCAAATTGTGTCTTTTTTCTGTTGGTCTAAATGTGTTTTGATGTCTGGCTGCCTTCACTTTTTTCTTGTTTGATTACTTTTTTGTGCATGGAACTTAGTCAAATGCATTTCGTCTACCTCCAGTCCCACTACATAGCATTATCTAGAGGTTATCTTCATAAAGTTACTCAAATTTGTCTAGTGCCATGTATAAGTAGTGAGAGACAAATATCCATGTCATAGTAAACTCCATACAGAAATGTCCACTTATTAAATCAAGTGCTATGACCTCCTGTGACCTACAATGTCACTCAAAACTTTTTTTTTTTGTGCAAAATTCAGCCATATGTAACCTTGAGCCTCTGACTATACACACAGTTTATTTACTAACATTTCAAATTGTATTTAAATTCACATTTTTACATGGGAGCACAACTCAAGTGAAAACCTACCATTCCCGGTGACTGTGCGGTTGGATACAGACAGCCAAACACATAATTTAGTTAGTCACCCTGAGCCATAGAAACATCCCGGGACTGTGTCAACTCCCACTTCCTGTGATGCTCACTTAAAAGAGCAAAGTTGGAGGTCTTAAATCTTTATTAATCACTGTGTCAAATTTTTACCCTTACTGACCTGGCTCTGTGCATAGCCTTGTCAGCACCAAAGAGGTAGATAATTTCCATGGGAAACAGTGAAAAGAAAATAAGGGGACAATGATTGAGGAGGCAAATGAGGCGGGACGTGTCTTTCTGCTAAGAATGGCTTGGTTGTTCGGCTTGAGGTGCACGAGGCTGGGTTTGGACAGAGTGTAGGCTGACATGGCCAGCTTCCCAAGGACAGAGGGCCTTTTTCCACAGCCACTCGCTCATTAGAGAGCACATCTCACATTGTTTTTGCACTTTAATGAGCCTGCACAGACCAAGGGCTGAAAAACAAAGAGGATAAAGTACGGAGCGTTGCATTCACAAATGGTACAGTCTTTGATCCAGGACTGGCACAGAACTCAGTGTACCCAGAATATACTATCATATAGACTGGTACATTTACAGTTTTTCTCAGGTTGTAAATAAAAGACTATTTGGAAACAAAAGCTGGCAAATTAATATCTGACATGGCATTAAAAAAATTGAATAAAAAAAGTCCTGTTTTGTTAGACCTTGGACTGGCACAAAATATTATTATGGTTACAGTCATTACCCTAAATTTCTTTTGCACCAATATTTGATCCTAGTTTGATTAAAACTCCTAACCCTCTAAATCTGGACCCACATTTGTTTATGTTGTCCTTACTTTACTGGAAGAACTTTACAGGAATATGGTAAATTAATATACTAGTTTTATAAGGCCACTGAATGTCTTGATGCCTTTCCTGACACAACCCCCACAGAACTCCACTGGTTTGTGACCCCTTGTGGCTCAATTTTTTTGCACAAGAATGGTATTAGGTATTTTTTTTTTTTTATTCTCCCTTTTAATATTCCAGTGTGTAAATTCCTAGTCGGCATGCACACCAGTGGGCAACCAACATGCTTTTAATGATGGTTTGGGAAAACCGGAGTACCTGGAGGAAATGTGTGAGGAAACCCACACAAGCACGGGGAGACCATGCAAACTCCACCCAGAAAGGCTCCAACCAGAAGTCAAACCTTGGACCTTCTTGCGGAAAGGTGAGAGTGCTTACCACTGTGCCACTGTGCCGTAGTAGGGTGTCAATGTGCTACAGACCGAACCAGTAGAGCTCCTGCTCATATTGACATATAGAGTCAAAAACAATCAAACAAACAAACAAAAAAAATTCTGCTGTGTGTGCCGTACCGACAAACTGTTGGCTAACTTGACTCTCAAACTAAAGATGGCTGCATAAAAGTGGAAACATCTGAGACATTAAGACTAAAAGGTGAACGGTTGTTGCTTTTGGTGTGATAAGTTATTATTATGCATATTTTTTATGCATATATCATTTATTTTAGTCCCCATTGGTGTACACTTTTTATAATAATAATAAACTTTATTTTATAAAGCGCCTTTAAAGGCAACTTCTCAAAGCGCTTTACAAAAACAAGCAATACAAAGTTTATGCAATAAAAGTAACATCAACTATCAAATGCTAATTTAAAAAAATAAGTCTTAAGTCTACCTTTAAAAATGTCGTAGCCCTGTGCTTCCCTAAGATCAGGAGGCAGAGAATTCCAAAGGACAGGAGCATAGGAAGAAAAGGCCCTGTCACCCATAGATCGTAGGCGTGTTTGAGGAACAGCCAACAAGTTGGATTGTGAAGAACGCAGTCTCCGTGTTGGGGTATAGGAAGTTAACATCTCAGATAAATAATAAGGGGCCAAGCCATGCAACGCTTTATATGTCAGCATCATAATTTTAAAATCTACTCTGAATCGGACTGGGAGCCAGTGTAAGGACTCCAAAACTGGAGTGATGTGATTGCAAACCCTGGTCCCAGTCAGTATCCTGGCGGCCAAGTTTTGTACATATTGTAATTTGTTGTAATTTGTTAAGTGTGGATTTAGAGACTCCGGCTAGAAGGGCGTTACAGTAATCTATCCTAAAGATGACAAAGGAATTCATCAGCTTTTCAGCTACTGAGAAGTTTAGCATAGGACGTAGTCTAGCTATATTTCTGAGGTGAAAAAAGGATGATTTAACTGTACTCTGGACAAAAGAATCAAATGAAAGCCTGGTATCAAAAATAACTCCAAGATTCCTCACTTTAGCTTGAGTAGCCAAGACAGAGCCATTTTACCCCAAACGTACAGCATTATGACATTATGTCACACTGTTCATGTTACTGCACACTTGCCTTTTGTTTAGATAAAGAAAAGGGGTGATGTTAAAGAGCACATACAGTATTATGGCATACAATACTTTTAATAATTACCTGATAGAATATTATACCAAGGATATTAAATATTGGACAAACATTGGTACATGCAAAAATGAACATGAGAATGGTTGTCCTTAAATTTTACAGTGCAATGTATTACATATATTTAAAGACACAAAAAACACAACACGACTTAACTTTACAACACTTCCCAATGGATATCTGGCAAATCTATTCTTGAGCCTCTCTTTATGCTCTCTTAAAACAACACAAAACATGCAAAATGCTAAATGACTAATCTTTTCAATCTACAAATGCATGAAATTGGTTGCTTCAAATCTTTTTCTTGAGTCAGTGTCACACCCTTTTCTTCTTGCATGTTTAGCCTCTCTCTTTCTCATTAATGCTTTAGTGTAGAACAATCTCAAGGCATCATTTTGCCGAGGACATCCAGGAGCTTAATTAGTTCATTCGCCAATATGGCTCTTCTTACTCGCCCGATGGCTTTAGTGTCTCTGGAGATCCTCAAATGCCAGCTCCCTGTTGCAAAAAAGCCTCTGACAGAGTAGAATACAAAATACCTGCCAGGCTAATAAGGGACAACCATGGTGTTTATTTAGAATATTTGCGGCCAATCTGAAGTCTGAACTGGTTGAACAGATTCTGCCAAAACCTTGTGGCACAATCAGTTTTGTCACAGCTGTCTTCTCTTGAAAATGTCACGAAATTAAGCCATTGAATGGAAAACTGGGCTGTGCTAAAATAGTGTTTAGTTTAATGGAGCAATAAAAATAACCCTTACAAAGCAATTAGAGTGGTAAATCGACTTTGTGTCCTCAGGCCATTTTACACGCTACAACTTTTGGTATCCCTTATAGTGGCTGTTCTTTTTTTTTTTTAATCGGGGCTAAGCTTTATCAGATAAAAATGCCCATGAGCTGATAGTTTCACCTGACCTTTTTAAACTGCAATGGTTACATAATCTACTGTTCTTTGACTATTTGGTTTACAATGACAAAGCCATTTAAGCTAAATTTTAAAATAATCCCTGACTTGTTGTGTGTCTATATGACAGTGGTAAAAATTGATAAGATATAGTGCATTCACTGCAAAACCAGTCAGTATCTGGTATGACCACCATTTGTGAGTATGCTGGCCATGCAGAAACTGGGATGTTTTCAGCTTCCAGTAATTGTGTACAGATCCTTGCAACTGAGCTGGGGCTGAGCATTATCTGCTGCAACATGAGGTGATGGTCGTGGATGAAAGGGCCTCAGGATCTCATCACAGTATTTCTGTGCATTCAAAATGCCATCAATAAAATGCACTTGTGTTCGCTGTCCATAACACACGCCTGCCCATACCATAACGTTACCGCCACCATGGGCCACTCAATCAACAACGTTGGTATATCAAACTGCAGTCAGTTCAAGAGGTACCCCGATGAGGACGATGAGCATGTAGATGAGCTTCCCTGAGAGTGTTTTTGACAGTTTGTGCAGAAATTCTTTGGTTATGCAAACCGATGTGAACAGCAGCTGTCCGTTGGCTGGTCTCAGAGGATATTGAAGGTGAAGATGCTGGATGTGGAGGTCCTGGGCTGGTGTGGTTACACGTGGTCTGTAGTTGTGAGGCCGGTTGGATGTGTTGCCAAATTCTCAGAAACATCTTTGGAGATTATGGTTGAGAAATGAACAATCAATTCGCAAGCAACAGCTCTGGTGGACATTCCTGCAGTCAGCATACCAATTACACGCTTTCTCAAAACCTGCGACATCTGTGGCATTGTACTGTGTGATAAAACAGTACATTTTAGAGTGGCCTTTTATTTTGGCCAGCCTAAGGCTCATGGAATAATCATGCTCTCTAATCAGCATCCTGATATTTCATTTTCATTTAGTTATTTAGCAGACACTTTTATCCAAAGCAACTTACATTAAGGTTCCATTCACCAGTGTTACAGCTGGAACACCACTGGAGGCAAGGTGGGTTAAGGACACAACGACAGTATGACAGTATAGAGCGGGAATCGAACCGCCTACCTTCCGGTTGAAGGACGACCGCTCTACCACTGAGCCACTGCTCAGATTTGTGAACAATATGTGTAATAAGTGTTGCGTTTAAATTTTTGTTCACCATATTTGAATAAACAGTTCTATTAAAAGAGTAATCCCACAACCCTAAAAATAGATAGTGGCTCTGCATTGGCTACAATTTTATATGACCTCTTCCCACATTTTCTATTTCACTACATCAGAAGAATTGAGAATAAAAGTGAAATTAGTGGCACATTTATTCCAAATGCATAGAATAACACTCAGTTGATAGCAGCACCTATATTTGTCCCATGGCCTTACTTTATACATTGCTGCCTTACATAATTTGTAATTTTACACACAATTAACCTAATGTGAGCATGGTGGCAGAGTGGTTTGAACTCCTGGCTCACAGTAAAAAGTTTGGTTTGAATAATCTTTTTGTTTTCCCTTTCCACTAAAAACATGTCCAATATGTAGACTCCACTGCAGAAGATATTCCTAATCTCAATGGAACTTTCCTTGTTAAATACAAAACAGATAACACATTTCTCAAAGATTAATCTATTGACTAATCCTTTTAATGCATCAGATAACCCAAATGCCTGTTAGGAGTCTTTCTATTAAAACACAACAGAAACAAGCTGCCCTTAGTAATGTGATTTTAAATGACAGAGTCTATAACTCAGTATGCATTGATTGAAGAAAGGGTTGGGTCAGTCTCCGATGATGGGGAAATGATACCAAAACTCAATAACCATGAAGACTTCCTCGAAAAAGGCTGTAATTATGTAATTCTCCTCGATATATCCCTCCCATATTAGTGACATCCGAACTCTCATTAGGGGGACGGCCTCTACAGAGGGATGATTGAGCACTCAGGCTGCAGTGGGGGAAAATCGAGTTTAGACTTTGAGGTCTGGCTGCCATCCTTCCCGTAAGACTTTCCTGTTTATGGAATGGGGGGTATTCCTGAGATGACTTTGAGTTTCTGGGCAACAGAGTGGCAGCTGTGCATATCTTTGTATCCCCGGAGGGCTGGGGGGTACGATTGAAGCTCATTGATGCAGTTGTGTTTGAACAAGGAGATTACAGTTCGATCAGCGGCAGCCAACTAAACGAAAGGTAGAACGGAGGATTCCTGCAGAGAGATTTTTAGAAACTGCGTATAGTTTTGCCATTACTGCAGAAAGTTTAAATGGATAAAAATGTAATGTTTGGAAAAGCTTTGAAAATTGTAGCATGTCTTTTCAGTCCACACAAGTTGACATTGATAAAAAAAAAAAAAAGGTAGTTTTAATAGAATTTGTATTAAATAACAAAACCAATCTTGGACAATTTTCAATATGCTTTGAGTTTAAAATCTATTTTCTTGGTCTTGCTTTTGTTGAAATCATCCAATGAAAACCTGGTCGGTGATTGGATTTATCAGGCGCAGTTATCCAATCAGAGCAGCACAATGTTGTTTAGGTTCGTAACGGTAAAAAAGTTGCTACATCTTCAAACCTACCTTAACTTTTAAGTTTCTTAACTTAATAATCAGACCAGTGTGTTGTACCTTTCGTGTTTTTTGTGTGTTTTGGATTGTTTCAACCAGACATGTCAGTACTGCCACATCGTTGGACACAACGAGCCGGTAAGGCCAAGGTTCAGGCCCTTAAATACTTAGCTTGGAATGCAAATAGTTGATTGAGAATTATGTTAGGATAAAGGCCTTGCTGTCAAAATTAGGGCATGACTGCAAGGCCAGACTAGTTTGGGAAACCTAAAAACTTTTATAGGGTGTGTTCCCCCAGAAGTTGATGTTTGGAAGGGGTTTAATGTAGACAAAAGTTCATTTTTGGTAGTAAGAATACACAGGTCAACAGTTTAGTTCAGTTTTGTGCTATGTGCAAATTTTAATAAAAAATAACATGGACCATGACTCAACATCCAGATCTTATGATGCATCAAAGGAGCAATGCAGTTCTATGCAATTATAGCACTGGTCACAACATCAGTGCTACTGTAAAGCATTTTTAAACAATGTCCTCATTTACATCTTACAGGGCATTGGAAATAATTAATTTTTTTCTCTTTTCAAAGTCATTAAAGCAGGGCTTGTGAACTTTCTAGTTTCCTAATAATTAGCATTTGCCTCCAGTGTGCATAGTCCCCAGATCGCAGCCGTGGAGCTGATAAGGCCGTGATGTCTGGAGGAAACGCGTAGCAGAGGACGTCTTGGCAGTCATTAGTTACTTGTTGACACTCTCAGTGGCGAGGCTCAGACAGGAGTGGAGGTGGAGTATAAGGGAGCCACTCTCCTCTGGTGTGGCCTCATTAATCACTGTCCCCTGGCCCCGGCTTCTGCTGGAGCGCCTCCTTTGTCTCTGTTTGAAGCGGTTGCTCTTCCATTTGATGCAGGGCTCACATGTACTCACCCGCATTCCTTTTAGTGTTGACTAAATAATGTGGTACAATAAGAGACACCTCGGTCGTCTCAGTTTTTATACCAATTGGATTTCATCTCTCAGTTTTCATCAGGAGTTAGGATGTTGTGATCATACTGTCATTTTTAAGGTATTGTATGCATGTTGTAGAGCTTTATATTAAATCACAAAGCACACAGAACATTTTTACTGACTAAAGGTCATCTTATTGCCCAATAGACAACAAAACTACTTCCTCCCTCTTCTTCAAACTGAAAACAATAACATAACGTTGTAGTGTGTCTTTTTAGTTTTTTTAATTTAGTTTTCAGCTCAGCTAGAGCTGAAAAAGCTCTAGCTGAGCCTTAACGACTCTCACATCAGGAGTCACACTTCCCTTTCAGAGCTAACGACTATGAGACCAGAACAGCCTGGTCCTATGAGGTTAAGTTTCAGGTCCGGTACCGGTCCGTGGGTATTTGGTACCGGGCCGCAGAGAAAGAATAAATAACTTACATTATTTCCGTTTTATTTATTATCTGAGTCTGAACAATGTTTTATTTTGAAAAATTAACGGATTCCCTCTGTTACATCTGTCACTCTTGACGCTTGTCTTGGTCACGTAATACGTTGCCGCTAAAATTAAACCTCCAAGCTAGCAATATGAGTAAAAAAAAACGTCTTTGGAAAGTTTCTTTGCAAAGGGGAAAAGACTAAGTGAGGAGACAGAAGAAGACCATACGACTTCCAAGACAAAGTAAGCTGCATTTAACAGACAATAGCAAGAGTCCTACTTAAAATATGGATTTATAGTGACAGGTGATTCCTGCGCACCAAGCCCGCTCTGCATAATATGAAAAACTTCAAAACTGCTTCGCCACTTGGAGACCAAGCATCCTGCATTAAAAAACACGTTTATTAATATATTTAGAAAATATTATAGTTTGTATCATTTTATTTTGTGTATTTATCTGCCACACCTTAAAGATTGGTCAGTGAAAATATTGTCTGACATTGAGGACATTAAAAGGTTGGGGTCCGCTGCTCTAGAGATATAAGCTCAGCTCTCGTATCAGTTGATCTCAGAGTTCATAAAGTCTCTTGGAATTTTCATAAAGTCTTTTTATAAAGGTGCAGTGTGTAGTTTGTGGTGGCATCAGGTGGTATAATGTTAAGATACCTAATACCCCCTCTTTTCTACAGCCTGTGAGCACCTACGGTAGCCCTGCAGGGACTGTTGTTCATGAGCAATACCAGATTGTGTGTTTAAAGATGAAACAGAAATGTGATTTTCTTCCTGCAGTGCTCAGTTTGTCTCCTGGGCTTTTTTTGAAGCTCCGGACTGTTGTAGGAACACAATTTAATGGAAACATGGCTCCTTCCACTGAGTTTGAAATAGTTTTAAATTGTGACTTTTTATTAAGAAGTTCAAATAGACACACTCAAACTTTGTCTCTAGAAATGGAAATTTATCCAAATCCCCCTGGCCTAAACTCACAGTTCGGATCACAGTACATTTTTTAAGTCACAGATTGGTTCATTTATTTGAGCCCTTTCCTAGTTCTTTGCAAAGCAGGCTTATGATCACTGTTATGATGCTGCATCATGAGAAAGTTCTGCAGTAATTGAAGATGAAACTAGTCCCAGACAAACTCAGAGAGATACTGGGCAAGCAGGTGTGACAGTGTGTTGTTAAAAAATAAGATATTACAGCTTTATATTGTGAAGTTTTCGGATTGACCAGCTGAAATGCAACGTAAATGCACACTTAATTTCTTTACGCACGGCTGATGTTTCCTTCTCAAAAACAAAACTACCACTGTCATGTCAGAAATGAGCATACTGAAATTCTGTCATATAATGTTTATATGGCAGAAATGATCTTTGTAAACAGGACTTACTGGCACTCAAGGTTGCTTATACTACTTTGTGAAAAGAGTATTATTGATATTTGAAGGAGTATATGCATTTCACATTCACTCACAAGACTGAACTGCCAATGGCATGCTCTCCCTGCATACTCACGATGAAATCGATTAAGCTAGACATTGGGGAATTTTAGATCTTCTTTACTCATATTCTACTTTACAGTGTACTTAACCGCAAATCTATTAAGTTGTCACCTTTGCAAGTAAGTAATGATCCTTTGATTTAGTATTGCATGCATATTGACCTATTGTGAGGCTTTATAATAACAGCCCTACAAAAGCATAGTCAGACTAAAATGTTCAAAACTAACACACTGTGTTGAGCGTTCAACGTTCTCCAAGCCCATATCAATGCTTAGTCATTGTCTGTCTAAGACATCCAGTAAGTTTCCAACCTGTCTTTCTTGTGGAACTCCTCTCAGCTTTAAGGGCAGCTTAATTATTCCCTAACAGACATACTTATTCATCATCACATAGCTATTTAAATTTTTTATCATTGCCTACTTTTTTTCTAATTGACTGACAATTGTTGCACACTTGCTTATGCTCCTCTCCAAGCCAACATTTAACCACAGCAACAGTGAAGAAACTTTTGCTTGTGTTCAAACATTAAAATGACAGTTATGGATAGCTAACAGACATCTAGAAATCAATATGGCTATTTATTATTGTGGGCATGAGGCCATTTCCAACAATAGTATTAAGCTCCACAGTGTTCTTCGTCTGAAAGTGATCATTATTCCCATTTGCGTCATCACTATGAGCAGGCCCTATCTACATTACACATTACTCATTTATATTTGAATCAATATGAAGCGTATTGATTCGTGGAGATGAAATAATGACTTTGATGTAACAGTAAACTTTAACAGATGTGCGCTGACTCTGTTACTCTGGTATTGATACATGTGATAATAATGATATGTAATAATAATTTTTTATATAGCACTTTTCCACCTACTGTAGTAGCCACTCAAATTGCTTTATATATATTTATTTTATAAATAAGATATGGTTAACAATGAAATATGATAAAGACATATAAAACATGTTTATGTAATCAACCGCTACTCATATACTTCATATACAGACGTCCTTTTCCTGTTGACAAGGGGAAAGTGAGGCAATCTGCAGATAAATAAGACACGTTTCCCCCCATTACATCTGGGAGGGACCGGCAGCCATCGTACTGTCGGCAGTGATCACAGAAGCCATAAACAAACCCCAATTATAGAGCAGGGAAAACAGCGGCGGATGAAGAGGGAAACAGGGAGGAGATGGAGGGGGCGGGCCTTTAGTGCTTAAGTGAAGGATGCAGGGACACTGCAGATGTGACTGAATCTGGACTGCGTCTGGGACACAATCTAATCTGATGAATTAATAATGAGGGAGAAAATGTCATAAATAATGAGTACCTATGGCTGGGTATGATGGTGGAGCCATACTGAGGCTGCACTCAGACGGTTTGGTCCCGCTTTGGGTTGCAAAGATGGTAAGACAAACCAATGATGGACAATGTTTGGTGCAATTTTTTTAATTCCAGCAGCCCCAAAGTTTTGCAAAAGTAAGGTTTTTCAGCAGAAAGTTTGTAAACAAAATTATCTCCACCAACAGCAAGTCATATGTTTTTTTTACTTTTCATATTACACAACCAGCTCTGAGTTTTGAAACTAAAATGGTGTCCCCAAAATCTGCCATTCCCCAATGCCATTCTAGTCTGATTGAAGTATACATTTATGTATGAAAGTATCTTACCAGTAAAATAAATAAGCAATACTAAAGACTAAGACTAAGGGTCTCAAACTGCCATTAAGGAAAAAATCAGCAAAAACGCCTAATCTATTTTTAATAGGGTTTAGGTGCAAATGCAGCAAAGTATGGCTTTCAATACGAGTTGTATGACAAACGCAAAGCATGTAAATAGCTTTCTTTGTGAAACATATCTGCTCTGTTAGCAGTTTTTGAAGTTGCTGAAGCCTGGTTAGTTGGATGGTTCCCATAGAAATGTGTTTTTGTTGACTCCATTAGTGGCCATACTTAACACAATGGTCCTGTCTTCTTCTCCAAACTGGGAGTTTCCTGACCTTCAGTATAGAATAATTTACCATCCTTTTGCAGCACACACCAAAAGATAAGGATGTGACATACAGTATCTGTAGGACTATTCTAAAAATGAAACCTAAATTTTGCTCTCAATCTTTTGTATTCTCCTCATCCTATGTTTCTGAATCTGTTATGTACTGTAGGTACATTTAATTGGTGAGATGGAGTCTGATGGACATCATAAATAATAAGCTCATGCCTTGTTGGTGATGGAGAAGCCACACTGAGCTGGGTGTGGCCTCTGTTTAGCAGGAGTTAAGGCACCGTAGCGTCGTGCGATGGGATCCCAAAAGGCCCACAGCAGACCGGGTGACATAATGGCAATCCCCAGTGCAGGCATAGCAGGTCGCCCTGATGAAGAGTGGGGGGGGGTTCTCTATGGCTCCAGTGGACTCGGAGGGGTGGGGCGGGGAATAACCACATCTTCTGCTTGACTTCACCGTAGACAATGATGGGGCCGGCAGATTGGTGTCAAACAGAGGCCAAAATCAGATACAGTTCAATAAGGTACAAGAATAGATGGGTAAATTGGCAGTAATTGTATTAACCAGTGCAGAAAATACAAATACAAGTGGAAAAATCAGAAGCATGCCTTATTAACATGCAAGTCGTGTGCTAGCTTTAGTCCCATGGGCTTTTACAGTCTAGTCTTAACGCGCTCATTCATCTGAAATCTTAAGACTGGAATATACTGCAGCGAAGCTTTAAAACCTGTAAAGACTTACAGTTTTATTCATGAAGGAACTAAGCAACCAACTGTGTCAGGATTAACTGAACATGACTCAAGGTTTGCAGCATATATATATTATACTATAATGCTAAAGGATCAAAATCAAATTTTAAAAGAAGTTTAAAAGGGGTTCCTTCCATCAACTGTCAGGAAGAATAGTGATCCCCACTTCCGCCACCAAAACCTTCAATTGCCCAAATTTCTTCTGAAAAACATTATTTGGCCCATTATCAGATTTCTTTCTTCTATCCCCAATTAACAGCACCCACTTCCACATATCTATAACAATCATTTAACTACAATAATTACCATGTTAATCATCAAATCCCCAAATTAATAACACCTTTAGTTGTATTTTGCACCATTTCTATCCTCTCATTGTCCTTTGTCTCTTCTATGTTGCATTGCTTTCTTCGTATTGTGTTTTATATTTTGAATATTTTGTTTGAGTACACATCTGTCCTTGTTATATTTATTGAACTGCATCACCTTGAAAAAATGATCCTCAAAAGATTTCAAACCTTTCAATTTTAGATTTAGAATAAAATCACTTTTAATAAAGCTCAATGTTGCCCCAACGTTGTAGCAAAGTAGAATGTGTTGTTGAAAAGAATAGAAGAGCTCCATTGTATCGACAGATAGTCATCTTTGTACCTGTAGAAACATATATTTAGTTCCATGTAGATTTAGCATGATGTGGTATAGAGTACTCATAATAAACCTGCCATTTAACCAAAAAATGAACTCTATCAAAAAGCTCCATTAACATTAAGAGGGGTTTAAAGGGTGGTGAAAGGTGTAGGAACTGTTTTCTTTTGATTGAGAGAAGTCATTTAATGAAAAATTTGAAATATATGCTGCTGTGCTGCAAACAGTTCTTCACAAAGACCCTGCACTGTGTCAAGTGGTTTTAAACGAGTTAGTGAAGCTATTCAAATATCTTGGAGTACATTCATTTTCTGTTTAAACAAAAATTTAAAGGCTACACAGCCTTGTAACACATTTTTTTTCTTATTGTTTCCTCTGTGGTCACCATCCCATCTGATTAATACATATACATACTTTTAAAATAAATAAACTTTTTTCTCTTTTTGCTCAGAAATACTTTTTTTATGAATTTTTAAGATGAACCCATTGATTCAAGTGTTGGATTTTGGCCTTGATTTTGACATGCCTTTAGTTATGATAGATAGCTTGATCATTCATATCAAAGGTGCATTACAAAAGTTTCAATGGTTTAAATAACAAATTTTCTAACCTACACATGCATCAGCAACAGCCTGACTCTGGATGCAGTACTGCTAACGCCAGAGGTGGCGCACTTGTACAAAAACCCTGGATCTTCTGTAATGCTTCTTTAGTTTTGGTGATTGTAAAAGTGCATATGATGGTTATTAGGATTAGTGCACTGTTTGGACTGGATTTTACCCGTTCTAAAGATAAGCTTCCACCACCAAAAATAAAAAATGTATTATTATAAATATTTTATACTGTGTTTTTGGCATATTTTGTAACCATTGTGCTCTACAATAATCAACCCAGTTCAGCTTGTAAAAGCATTGGATTTTTTAAATATAGTGGGGAGAAGCGTATCCACTTATTGAATTTCATCCACTTTCTATAAATCCTAGATGGTATTTAAACTAACAGCTTGTGCAGATTTGTCACAATTGTATGGGCCTAGCTTCTATTTTCTTTTCTTTTCCCTCTCCTCCCCGCCGTGTCCCACTCCTGCAGCGCTGTCTTTTACACCAGCCCCTCTTCTCACTTCTCAACGACTCCCTCCGGCCACGGTCCGTCATGCTTCCTCCATGCTTCATTTCTTCATTAGGAGCTTCTGAGCGTTTCTTCCAATAAGTCTGCGCTATCTGGGATCCCATGCCGCTGTGGCAGAATGAAGAGTCTAGACAGATGGAAAGAGTTTTAACAATTCACCTTCACACTGAGAAGGTGCACCGCTGGGATCATCCATCACAGTGGACAGACTTGTGTGACTGTCGAGGGATGTGGCATCACGGCCGGCAGGAGTGGCTTTGAGCTTTATTGGGTAGAAAGAATGTCTTTTTCCATGACCACTTGCAGGTATAAAAGAATTGTAGATTTGATCGGATTAATGGTGTGTCCATTGTTCACACAGTTGGTTCAGTTGAAAAGGACGTGTGGTTGATTTGTTGTTTGTTCAAAAAGGTAACTCTATTATGTGAACATAAGTGCACACCAAGCATGCTAACCAAGAGCCCTCAAAAGGAGGCTCCACTCTTTAACAAACAATGGAAGGCTTAAAAAGTGCAGAAAATAAAAAACAATGACATCTCAATGGACCAAAAATGTAAAAGACAGAATGTTACACACTACACATCTTGTGTCTTGACATCTCCCAAACAAAACAAAATAGGCAATACAACAGTTAGCTTTATTTTATCTTGTATTATTTAAATTTCATTATGCAATCCATAAAGCTCTTTTTCCAATATCCATGTTTGGTGTGAAGTGAGTTAAACTTTTGGTTTGGTGGATGGGAGATAAAAGCTAGAGTTTGCATTGTGTGGTTATGTTCAGGCATCTTTAATGAATTTTGATCTGTTTCCAAAAGACAGTCCTTTGGTTGAGAAATTGAGAGAGGTTTGTGTTTAAAGATTAGGTGTGTATATTTGTTTGTGTTGTTAGTTTTATTTATTTTTTTAAACCATTTTTTACCAAGAGACTTTTGTGGCCTGCCATGGTTTATTTTTCCCACCATGGTCTCGAACCTAACCAAATATAGATCATGACACTGAAACATGGCATTTTGCAATGTTTGTATGTTTGAATCTGTTGGATTGACTTGGGTCTTTTACCATGAGTGTGAGGGGACAGCATTTTTAGACATCAACCAGATTTGGTAGTATAGTATAGTATAGTATAGTATAGTATAGTATAGTATAGTATAGTATAGTATAGTATAGATTTGTAGAAACAGGAAACTGGAAGTGATGGCTTCTTCTACTGGGTTCTATATGACTGACAATTCAAAGAACTTTTTTATGTAATTGTACACTATTGGAAACAGTTTTGATGTGTTCCATTTTGTTCAATTGTAGACTACACCCTTTCCCTAATGCAGCAATAAAACATATCTGGTGATACATAGAATGAATGGTTTGAAGACAAAGCAAATATAAAATTGGAAAGATGTGGGTTTGGAATTTAGATTGATACAGTATAAAACCTCAATTAAATGCTCTTCCCATGTCTCCCTAAGCCTTATTAACTATCTCTGTTCCCTTGTGTACTCTCATTCTCACTGTAATTGCCACTTGTCCAAATAAGCCTTATTTTTTCTCAGTCAGAGGCGAACAGCAGTATCGGACTCTAATATGTGTGAGCTTCTGACACAGTCCACTGAACTTTAAAGGATACAAGTTTTCCATTAAAAACGTGTTTAAAGAAAAGCTGCAAACAAGGTCCAGTAAGAAAAAGCAGATGTGCGCTCTGTTTTCAAAGAAACACGAACACCGCTGCCAACATCCTCCTACCAACACTTTGTCTCAAACAAAAAGGCTTAAATTAAGTTCTGTATTGTTTTTGTGATAGTGTTTTATGTTTATGCTTTGCCACTAATTCAAAGAAAGCTCCAATTTTCCTTTGCGTTATTTGTCTGTTTAAGAAGTACCCACTTTAAAGTCTATTTGTGTAGGCCTTCTATAAGCACACAGAGACCACATTGAAAGACTATCACTTAGTGAAATTCTGCTGCTCTGTTTGCATAACTGTCAGGAGTTGGTGGTCCATTGCCATAGGAAATATGGGGGATGGGGGGGGGGTCTGCTCTGTGAAGTCCAAGGGAAGGGTGAAGGGGCGTAAATATGTCAATTTTAGCACGAGGAGTTCAGTTTCACTCTGGAATGCTGTTGGTATATTTGTGCTGTCGGTCAGGGCCAACAAACCTGAGTGTGAACCCAAGTCCTGGGCCAAGTGCTGTACATCACCCCTGCCAGCTGTAAACAATGGTCTAAGCTTGTACAACCGTCCCACTGGAGGAGACATAGCTTTACTGTGTGACGTTGGTAGCACTATTATAGAATAACACAATAGTGCAACTGAACAGACAAAGTGTATTTTTTATTGTAAGAAGTTTGTTAGTATCACTGGGGAAGTCACAACAATTCCCAGGGCTTTGGTTAACTTTCAGCCTTACAATTGTATTTAATAAATAAATTTAAGGGTCTATGGGTTTATGTTAAAACCCCTCAAAAACCTTAAGGATTTTGACATAATAATACATATATCGTTGTCAAACTGTCTGTACTACTGCATACTGTATGTTCGCCTATGAAATTGTTTCTATACATTTCTGAAAGCCCCTTTTATCAAACCCAGAGGTATGTTGCACCATTTAACATGAAAGTGGGTTTAGTAAGGCAGGGTATAGCAAAATGAAGGCCAGTTTATTTTGTTTTATTGTATGTAAGTCATTTTATTCAAGGAGAAACTCAAAGAGGCACTAAATCACCAGTGTGACCATAGTCTTATGGCCTAAACAAATATGTCCAAATGGCAAAAACATTGCCACGATTAATTCATCTTGACTGTTTTTATCCCAATGAGCGATATACTGTTCTATCATCCCACCCCTAAATACACTATATATATATTTATTTGAGTCTCTTGGAAAACAGTCAAAAATATTAACTTTGGGGTTGGCATCGTAAATCAAAAAAGCCAAAACCAAAACTGCATATGTCCTTCATTGGATAGAAAACTTCCTTATTCCATATTGAATTATACATGCAAGTTTGTCATTGGTATGAGACTGGACGTGCCTCTGTTCATCATGTGTGTTATTGGTCTAGCTTCTGTCCCTAAAAGTCTTGGTGCACTCTTCTCTCGGCCTATATTACAACACTGTGATCCAATACAGATGCGTCAAGATAACGGTCTTTGGAAATCCCACTGGCATCACCACAAGATACTCTGGTACACTTTTAGCTGCGGTATGAGATGGGATAGGCTGGTGAACAAACTATTGGTCTATTACGCCATGGGATGAAAACATTTTTGGCCAACCACAAATACAGCTTGAGTGGGGCTTGATATGCTTGACTATTTGGTATCAAGAGCTAAAGATAGTCAGAAAAAATGGAATCCAGGGCTCGAGGATTGTTCAGACAAGAACTGGAGCCAGAGCAGATCTGTAGGGGAGTGGGGAGCACATTGTTACTGAAGAAACTTGACACAGGAGCCCATAATAAAAGCTTAAAGGCTGGCAGGAGCATTGTGACATTGTCTTTCAGGTTTACGATCTGGCGTGATAAAAGTGGAGATCTTGATCCTGAAACCAGTTGGAGCTAGTCTTTGACTTGCTTTAACTCCACAACCACCTGTCTTCACTCGTACTATCATTACCGGCGCATACCATGTTCATGTGGATAGTCTCGCTGGTGAACAATTGAAAGAGGGTCTATTTGGACACACTCTGTTTGCACACGCAAACTTGTACTTACACTACAGTCCTTGATTCCTAACACTGTGCAAAATACTATAGTGTTTCAAATCTCAGGCTATAAAAGGCAGTGCAATAGTCCACCTTTCAAGGCTTAAATGTTTCTTTCTGTAAAACAAGCCCTTTCAGACACTAATATTAATAATATTATTATATATAAATGTCTATGTGTTTTTATGTTCAAAATAAACCCCCTCATTAAAGCCTGCCCAAAGTGTATATGATTAAAGTGCCATTCAGGGGTCGCCACAGCGACACAGTTTGCATGGTGGGAATAGATTAAAGGTACTTCTGAGGTTGTATGGTGGCACCTGAGGGCAACATTCTAATTCTACACCTCACTTCCTGCTTAAGGTGTGCTCCTCCTCCAGCAGCTCTCTTTTGTCATTTGTTTACTCAGGACAGTCCACAAGACGGAAGTCCTTGGGTGTCTATGGTGCTTTAAAGGTCAAATGTCAATGATATGATACTATTTAGATTTTTTTTGGCACTATCACTAACTTGGTTCAAATGTGCAATGTGAAAAAGCCTTTTATTGCCTTTCTTCTATAGTATAGGTAGTAGCTAAACAGGAAACAAGAGTAGAAAGTAAGGGGCTGACATGAAGGTGACTGACCCGAGCTGGGAGTCAAATCTGGCTCCTTCCGTCCATGTTGAGTCCTTCATGGGTAACTACCAGTATGAAGCACTGCAGAACGGTTATTATTCTTTTTGTGTGTTCTCAATACTATATAGTGCTTTACTAGGATTCACAGCCCTATATAAATCATGGTGCGGATATGACCAGTGGACTTCTGCATTGTGTTAAATGTCTCACTGGGAAGAGGCCCAGGGAAGTACAAGACACTTTATGACTAGCTCACACAACATAATAATCAGACTGTTGGAGTGGCGTTAGGTCGTTGACACGTTGGGATATTTCATTCAGTCTATATAAGCGGCTGAGGATGACCATAAGATCGATAATAAGTTGAAACTGAGGGTGCTAATGTTATGGGGGGAAGGAGATGGATGGCAAGTACAGGTTTGGATGCAGGGGTTGACTAAACACTTTCAAGGAAAACCAAAAAAAAGGCTTTCTCTGCAGCTCTTACACTGTGGAATAGCTCTAGAGGGACTTGACAGGTCGGAAATTATAATATCAGCTTGAAACACAGCCACTTGACAAGTTTGACTGAATTCTTCTTTTAACACATACACAAAAAGCACCCAGATTTCATCTTGTAAGAAAAGCCTCAAACCTCAGTACAAAAAGTGAATTGATACAATCTTGCTTGCAGATATAGAAAGGTAGAGTATGTATTTGTCTCTGTCTGCTCTGTTGTGTAGCTTTTTAATACAGTGGTGGACTTTATCATACTGCAGCCGAACAGCAGTTACAGTGAGAGAACAAATAGCGAAAGATTCTTTGAGCCGGTTGAAAATAAAAGGCGCACTGAGCAGCCTCTAGGGACTTCAGATGAATGGACTTGTCTAAGTGCAGCTGCTGTCTATTGTCTGAGGAGATGGCAGCTGGAATTCCAAGCCTCAGACTGTTTCCTTTGGTCTAGAGTGCCTTGTCCAGACCACTTTCTAATGATGGTTTTAACAGGTCTATTCTTCTTTTTGACTTGGCTCAAGTGTTCACACTCTCTTATAAACTCTCTATAGTTTTTTTTTTCACTTGTGCCCAAAATGCAACATTGGCAATGTGAATTGTAAAAAGTAAATGTAGCACATAACTCCTTCATGGAAAAGGTGATCAAATTGTATGAAATAATACCTATTAGAAAGAAAAAGCTAGATAAACCATAAATGACCAAAGGAATAAAAAACGCTTGTAAAAAGATAAACAATTTATACAGGTATTTTATACAAACAAAAACAAAAAAAGCTGAAAAAAGTATAAAAAATACAAAAATTAATTACATTATTAATGATTATAAGAAAACAAAACAAAACAAAAAGAATACTACAGCAAAAAGCTAAATGAAAGCAGGACATTATAAAGGTGACATGGAGCATAATCAGCTGTGGGTTTAAAAATAACAAAGCTAAAACCACATATCCAAACTTCTGTAAAGGAAAATGCTGACATGTATAATGAAAAAAAAACAGTTGATGAATTTTGTAAATATTTTCCAAATGTGGGTCCCAGTCTTGCGGGCATGAACTCGTGGAATTAGCAGAAAAAAAAGCATCAGAAAAAGATAATAAACAATATTTTGTAAGTATTTTTATAGACTTTAAAAAATGCATTTGATGCAATAAATCATGAAAGATTACTTCAGAAACTCAATAGATATGAAATTAGATGGATAGCCCATCAGCGGTTATATATATATATATATATATATATATATATATATATATATATATATATATATATATATAATTATATAAGTTCACACTTCAACCCATTACCGTTTTGAACATAATTATTTATATTATTTTATATAAATGTCAATTTTAATTGTTTTAAATGTTCAAAATAAACCAAAAAAAACATACTATTCAAAGAAAAAAATATATAAATTTATTTTTATTTATGAATGACAATTTAATGTTGGTGCAGATTTTAAGTTACAATTTAGAAAAAAATACTCTTTGCACTACTTTTATTCAGTTGAGATGACCACTTTCTATTGCTTAATCTGACAAACATTTAAATAGTTCTTCAATTATTGCAGTTGTTTATTGATACATAGACATTTGCATTTCTCCTTTAATTTGAACAAATATGTATATGGTTTAGTTGGGCACATTTGAAGAACCAGACTATCTTGACTATTCTGAGGATACATTTTGATATTTTTTTCCCATTCAGTGTCTGTCTGAAATCCCAGGGAAGAAAAAGAGTTGTTGCTCATTGCAGATGCAGACTATTGCCTGGTAGGCTCCTGCTGCAGGAAGGTCTGAAATGATGAATAGATGTTTTCCACATCTGCTCATCAACATATTTAGATGGCTTAAATTACATGACACACACTGAAGGGAGTGTAGGGGATTTGAAATTCCTAGGTATTGACTTGGCAGATGTCACATGTGCAGTGGATATTTTGAATAAATGTATTAATACATTAGCTTTGCTTAGACATGCAAATATAAATCCTGACCCTATTTAAACCAAATATGAATTGAGTATGTCTTCATATGTGTGCAGCATGTAATTTAATGCCGTTCTAAAGTGCAGTAAAATGAATAGAAAGATCTTGAAAGTTCTTGAAACATGCTTGCTTAGGAAAGGAATTGTTGAGTTTTCCAAGCACTTTCTAATGACTACTTTTGTTCCAAATGGGCAACAAATAAAAGTTAGTTGAACCAAACTGACTACTAGCACCATTTATCATTAAATCCCTGCATTACTATCTTGTCACATTACCTTCCACTTTCTGTATTCAAACCTTTGGCAGTGTGCTAGATACTTTTTGATAAAAGCATAACTAAAAAATAAACTAAGCAGTCTGAAATGTATCCAGATTGTCAGATACCAGTATTTAGATCAAAAGGCACAGATAGCGACTTGGACATTTAATTTAGAAGGAGATCCAAGGGTGTTAATCATGGCTGGTTGGAGCGAACTAACAGGCTTCAGTAAAATCTGATGAGGTCTGTGACTGGCATTGCATTCTGTGATGGTCCATCTGACTGTAAAGGAAGGGAATCACATTTCTGAAGGAGATGAACAGGTGCCTCATATCTGATGCTAACATTTTCCTAGGGGGGAGATATGATTGGTGGATTAGTTTGGATAAGATTGCACTTTGGAGAATTCAGATTGGAATGGTCCATCAGTCTTTTTCTCTGTAAATCCTTTTTTGTGATTAGTCCGTCCGCGGAGTCTCCAGCCCTGGTCTCACCAAATTGCTTTTCCAATTTGCTGTGTGCATTGAAACATGTAGCAATTATGTTGTTCTGAACTGTTCTAAAGTTATTTGTGATCTCATAAAATCCCAATGCAACTTAGGCAAACTTTAAAGCCAAGTTTAATATTTGACTCACTTTAATCTGAATGAACAGGTGTTATGCACCTTACAAAGCCACCACAAAACATTAACAGGAATAGATTTGCAAATTACTGCGCCATTGCTTATGACTACTTTAGTTTTTTAATGCTAAAAGAAACAAATTGATAAAATTTATAAATGGTCAGCTCTAGATGCAAAATCTTTCATATTCATGGGACACACTTTACAGTAGGTAACTCAGGTAGCCCCTGCTTTGATTTTTTCTTTACGTAATACTAGTAACATTTATTGCAAGACTCAATTTATGATGTATTTCTTTTTTTTTTTTGTTTTCATCAATAAAGTAGCCTTAGTTTTTGAGTTGTTAAACCTTATCACCCAAATCGCAAAACAATTAGCCAAATCTGAGCTTGTTATTTTTAGCATTTAAATCTTTATAGAAGCCACAAATACAGTAGTGTTGTAATGTGGGCAGAGAGAAGACTTTTCTTTTCTATGCTCAGATTCACAATTTATTAAATTAAGCTTGATTTTTTTTTAACATTAACTATTGTTAAGATAAATACTAATAGAGCCAAGACGCTGCCCTGTGGCACATCTTAGTGGACTAGAAGCATATAAAGAATTGTGAGCCAAAGAAAATCATACAAATATGAAGAAAGTATTTAATAAGCTGCCGCTCTCAGGGCATACACAGCAAATAGAAAGAAGGAAAAAGTTGTAAATAAGTCTTACAGTCAAAATATCTGATCTGATTGTATGTCAGTAAATGTCTTTTGTTTGTCCATTGAATTAATAAATGCTCAGATTAATGGAATATTCTTTTTTATATATAATGCAAGACCATACAGAATCTTTCATGATTTAAGTTGGACGTTTTATGTTGGCATTGGAGCCGTGTTTCCCTCCAGAGTAGTCATTGGCCATCTCTGATACAGAGAGGTGCTGAAGGCTGGCAGACGCTGACTTTTCAAGGCTATTAACAGGGCCAGCACCTTCATCCACACTTCATTCTCTTAAGTGTGATTGATGGTAATGCAGCCCTGGGCATGAACGTCGTGTCATGGCATAAAGCCGAGATCGAGGACTCCTAACTGAGCCAATGACTAATGTGGATGCCTGTCTACTCCGAGTATGTGGGACTGGAATTCACTGCTAACACAATGCATGAGTCCTCAGCCCTGACAATGCAACATGGCAATAGTCTAGGTTATAATAGATGTGGGACATTGGGACTGGAACCACACACCTCCAACTCTGGTCAAAGTAATGTTTTCTCAATTCTGTAAAGTTCACATAGAGCTTCACTCAAAGACAGCTGCGTATTTTAACTCCACAGGAATTCGACAATTGCCTTTTAAACTAGTGAGGGGAGTGGTTTGGTCAAAGTGTCTCTTAACACAGTCTGTTAAAATTATGACAGTCTGCAGTGGAACTGCAATTTACTGTGCTATATTTAGACATTTAGTGACACTCATATAATGCGCATAATAAGTTGGTCTTTGAAGTTCTGTCTAACATAGAATGGTTGGGCAATTTATCAAAAAACTAATGATAATTTGACAATGTATTTGTGATTATATATAGGAGATAATCACAATAATGGAGCATTGTAAGTCAATTTATGTATTTTATTCACATAAATACAAATTATTTTTAGTCTAATTGATCATGATTCTGATGTACATTTATTCATTTAGCTGACGCTTTTATCCAAAGCGACTTACATTGTTCAATGTAATTACCAGTGTTACAGCCACTGGAGGAAAGGTGGGTTAAGTGTCTTGCCCAAGGACACAACGACAGTATGAACTGTGAGGAGGGTGGGAATCGAACCGCCTACCTTCCGGTTGAAGGACGACCGCTCTACCCCCTGAGCTACTGCCGCCCCATGTGACTTTATATAGCTTAGAGTTTGCATATATGATGAAATGTGTGAAATCTACAACATTAGATCTGGCCACTTGACATTACAAAACTGAACAGAGAAAATACCATCTCATCTTGTTTAAAAAATGTTTTACTAAACCAAGCCAACATGTGGAGAAGGCCTGCAGGGCTGGTAATTCTGCATGATTGGTAAGCATCTATAATTAATGTAGCTCAATTTTATTATTAGAGCCACTTTCCCTAATTTGTGTTATTTTGAAGTCAAGTTTCTGTGAAGTATTGCAAATGTTGAAAATTAAGCATTAATGTAGGAATATGCTGTAAATGAATTCACAGTTTAATATAGAAGCATAGTAATACAATGCAGCTTGACTACCATTCAAGGCCACATGAAGTTAAAATCAGTTTACCTTATTGTCGTGTGTGTATTGTGGTGTGGGAAGGTTCATGTACAGTAGGATAACTTATTAATGCATCTAGGGGTTAAAATGTGTATAAATGACATGAATGAATAGGTAGGCTATTTGAAGGCCCAATAAGTTGGATACCACAATAAAGTGGCACTATAATTTTCCGTTTGTTGTCCCTGTCTCAGACACCACTCACCCCCAAAACCAGCTGAGGGACCTCTCCTGCTTTCTTTTTCTTAAAAATCAAAAACCGGACCAAAATACTAATGCATTACACCAAACTGAAGTTTAGAGCTTACCGTGAACTTTTAGCTCTGACTTAACCGTCAGAAGACAGTGATCTCCGCCTCGTTAAACATTGTGTGATTGAATTGCCAATATTTTCATTTTTGGGAGTGCCTTTTTTTCCAGAAGCAAGCTGTAATTGACCAAAGCCCCAGCCCCCCACCCTCCCACCCCTGACTAGGAGCAAAAATTCTCATCCATTTAAATCCTTCATAATAAAGCATAGATGACATCTTGTTTTCTCACAGATTATTCCTATTACATTGATTACATGTGATTAACCTTTTTTTTTACAAGCCTAAAATATACTACTTGTTTATCTACCAAATTTTCTGTGGGTTACACTGGGGTAGGATTAGTAAATATGTAAATAACCATTACACGTCGTGTGTGCCACCTTGTGTGTGCAACTGTGCCATGCACTCACACTGTAGTCCAACATTACTGTGTGGGATTGCACCCCAAGTTATGACAATGGACAGTATACCAGGACAATGACTAGACCTTAGCTTGTGCAGCAGCTGGTTTGCAAGATGCATGAGTTCATGAAGACACTAATTAATTGTCCTTCTTGGGGCGATTTCCACTGACCCAGACCGATGGTGTGTCAATACTGCCAGTTACAGGCATATTTTAGGTTCGACAACAAAGCAAACAACAATCAATTACTCTGATTTGGATAAACTTTCTGGTTACTGGCAGGTGGTTTATACAAATACTGACCAGGTATTCATTTTAAGAACCTGCCTTTTCCAACACATTATTTGTAGCCCTTCTGATGTTTATCACTTTTGGAAGTGAGACACCAAGTCAAAACCATGGCAGGATAAATGTACTGTAATGTTTTCTACAATCTAAACTGTCCAATTAAAGCCATTGTCTTAAAAAGTGGTTGGAAGACTGGTTCCCCTAACATCAAGGCATTGCCACCTGGTCTGTCTTTATTGAATACATAATCCTTTTTCATTTATGTCACTCACACAGTGTAACTTTTATGCTTCGCTCAAAGTTTGGGGTGATCAGTTTCAATAAGTTCGGCAGCAGAGGTCGACACCAGCAGCTAGTAATTGAAAACACTTTTCAGGGTCATGCTAGTTCGTATAGATCCGAGGAGTAATTCTAGCCAGCTTTGGTGACAGAAACAGAAGTCGATGGGAGTTACTGCCCTCCTAGTGGGGAGCTCAGTGCTGAAGATCAGAATGTAGAGTGATGACAAAGCAGGAGGCCAAGGAGAGGTGTAAAACCATCCCTCACGACCATGGCTGTGTTGAGGACTTCAGCACTTCCAGATGCATGACCGGACTTTATTCGTGAGTAGAAAAAAACTTACATAAGCAGCAAAGAAAGGTTGAACTGAGGTCTGTTTACATTTCCTAGTGAGGAGAAATTATTTATAGTACGAGACTCCCTGCATAGCTCAGTGAAGAAGAAGAATGATGACATGTCTGGCTTAATTCCATCCAGTAAACAATGGTCCTACTGATTTGACTGCTTTTTGACTTAAACAGGATTTAAAAAAAAAAAAACAGCCATACCAGATTGTGTAAATGTCATGCTGTTTAAAAGTTCTCTTTTAACTTTGCTTTGAAATACACACATATAGTCAATTGCAAAAAAGCAGTACAGTGTAAATAGATGAGGTATTTGTTGATCATAAAAAAGACTTGACACCATGAATCATGGAAAGATTGTGCTCTGTTTCATCCACATAATTAGAACTTAGGACATATAGATTTTTGAATGTTTTGAAATGAATTGTGTTGTTTGTTCTGGGATGAACCTAGGATAGTTTTTGGAAGAGATCATTAAAAAATAGCAAGTTTTTGTGTGTAAGCTTCTAATGCCAAACTATGGAACTGCTTAAAAATAGAACTAAAACAATGTCCAAGCAAGACATTTAAAAAAATTATATTTTGTCTAAGGGAAGAGTTTGATGACTAACACATGTCTATAACGGGTTGCTTCATTTATTTAAGTTAAAGGACATTTCACTGTTTATTGTACATTGTACATTATTGTTTATATATCTTTTTTTCTTTTTCTTACCTTTCTCACACTGCTGCCTGGTTTGTGTCTTTTCTGCTTCATCCCGTGTCACTTTAAAAGGTAAGGAACTGTTATTTTAAATTGAAGAAATTGATTTGTGTCACAAAGTGAATAAGTTACAATGTTTGATCGCTCAGTTTGGTTTTAATATAACTTGTGTGTATTTTTGATCAACTCAGCCCTGGTTTAGACTAAATTAAAGTCATATCTCAAATGTTAGTATAATTAAAAGACTATTTGATGTTGCTTAGGTCCAACAGCTCAGGTCTAAGTTTTACACCATTAACGTACATTCTCATTTATGCAAGTCATAGTTTTATGAAAGTGTTCTACAAGTAACATCCAAACATAGTTTTAGTTCCACCCTTATTTTTATTAAAATTTGATAATTAACTGCACCCATGGCTGTCATGTGGTTTACAGATTTCCATGTTCTGGTTTTTCTTTAATAAAATGTCAGCACAAGTTGATTTTACGGCCTGTTAGTTTGATTATACGCTGCTTTTCTTGCAAAGTGACACGTTAGACAGAAAAAAAAAACTGAGCACAAACACTGTTTTTAATGACTTTATTAAAGGCAGCCAGTTTGGGAGAAGCATTATGATTGCTTAACAATGCCAGACTCTCCTGGGGTTGGCTTCAAAATATCAAGGTTCATTTTATGTGACACTACAGCAGTAACAAATTTCATTTAATTTTAATCTCAAAGAAATATGAGCTGTTTTATTTAGTCCTTTATATTGTAGTTTGACGGCTCTCTGGATTACCTGCACTTCATTCTGCTCATATTGGAACTGCAAAAAAAATGTCAACTAACCAAGTCCCAGAGAACTGGCATTACCACATTAGGAGGCATAAAGCTTACGTTTTACAACCCAAAAATACATGCAGTGCCATTTAGTCAGACCTGGGACCTTATGTTCCGAAATAAAATTGACATTGAACCAGAGTGGGCAATATGGCTGCACAATGTATCACAAATATATTTTTATTGCCTATGGCAAAGAACTATGTTAAGGTCTTCTATGTGATGGACATGTTCTTTTCCTGTTAAAAAAATATATATATTTAGTCCTAGTTTAGACCTGGTTTAGTTGATTTAGGCCCTGCTTTGACAAAAGGAAGTACAAAGCCTTGTATTCATCCGTTTCCAGTGTTCAGACTTGGCCTCTTTGCCTTTTTTTTTCTTCAAATGTTCCAAAAGTTGGGACAGCCTTCTTTGTCTCCCCAGGTCAGGGGTTGCACTTTCTGCTTTGGCAGCTTGTGTTGGCTAACAGTAGCTTGTGCACACAGCTGTTAAAGTGGCACACATAAATGCACACAAATTAAATTTCAAATGTAAACAATTAAAGAGAAAAGCTAATTTGCCATCAGCTGTGCATTTAAACAAACCTGCAGGTACATTCTATGCTGTGCAACTCTGTCATTACAGTAGAATCTACACAGATCTGTGTAGATTAAGTGTATGTACTGTACAACATAATTGGTTAATGAAACTTTACTCTTAATGTTCTTAATGACAGGTGATCATTAACTTATCCATCACATAGAAGACCAGAACATTATTGCAAAGTTCTTTGTGGTATGGATATTAGGATACTTTTTGCGACACATTGTGCAGTCCTAACACATGCACACATCTGAAAACTCCTGTCAGGGTGAAGAGTGTTTATGTACATATAGACAGGTAAAACAGAGCTTTTCCTTATCACAGTGACATCTCAGCTCAATTTATGCATACTTGAGCACATCTGTGGGAACAACATAAACAATAATGGTGCTTGAGTTACTAGAAGTTTACACCTTTCAGTCTACAGTTGTATCACTTTGTGTTGCAACACATTGTACTGTGGACAATGCCCAAGTGTCCTTGATTTCAACCAATGACAAGAGAGAATTCACTAACTAGGTTGTGTGTGCTTTGGAGTCAAAAAATAGTGTAGGTGAACAATATTTGACTCTGCTTTATGGATGTCTGTTAGCTCAGTAGGTTAGATTTGTTGTCAGTGGTTGAATATATTCAAATGTTTCTATTACTGCTGTGGTCAACAGTAAAATGCAATCAACACAGCAAAAGTAAGAGAGAGCCACAGTCAGTCACTTACCTCTCCTTTCAATACTGTATATCGAATTTCTAATACTAATGAACACCATTTGCATTTATTTTGTATCAAGTTTTTTTTGCCTAAGAAGCTATAGCATTGAAATGACAAAGTTTAATAGGTGAATAGTTATCCATGTTTCTCCCATTACATTGTATATATAATTTATCTGATTGGAATAAAGATGCTGTCTACGTTATCATCTCATCTTCACTGTACTCTGCTTGGTCAACCTCAGGGCTCATGATCTCTAGAGACAGGGATTAAATGAGGACTAAGCTCCACGGATTTTTTCCATCTTCTGTGGCTCTAATTAATCCGAGCAGGGGCTGCACCGAGGGGCTTTTGCGGCCTCATGTCAATTTGCAGCTATTGGCCTGTGTAGACAAGCCTTGGCGACGCAGAAGCAGGTTACCATGCGCAGCATATAGCAACCCGCCTGTGATGGGAGAATGATGAGACACTGAGTGAACACAACATGGCTGCGATGATGTTTCTAAGGGATTACAGCAATTTGCTTTTGACAAAATGTAATGAGTGCGATAATTGCAAAACTGACGGTGATTGTGCCGGTGAGAGAGGTACTCGCTACGCTTCAGCTCCAACAGATTTCAGTAGAATAAAAGTCAATGTGTGTTGTCTGAAAATGGCATCATAACATTTGGGAAATAAGAGAGTAAAAACCTATTCCAAATGTGTTCACTGTTGCCTGTCTGAATTTGAATTGAACTAGCTCACTATCTATTTTGTCAGGCAACATAATAATATTATATTAGGTAACCACTACGTTGACATGTGACCTTTATTAGGTGTGTCCAGGGCAGGTCTGCAGATTAAAATAAAATTTATTCACCTATTTAATTTCTGAATCTGCAAAATAGTGTTACATAATCCAGCTAAAAATAATGTGCAATAACTTTTTAGGCAACACCTTATTACTACATAGTACATACATACTTACCCTAACACCCTACCGCACATACAATATGTAAGTACTATGTAGTTACATGTTATTACAGTTTGTAACACAGTGTCTTACATGAAGTAGATAAATTGTGAAGTGTAGGGTCAAATAAATTGTCACCGTTATTTATTTATTTACCTGATGGGTCTTAAAAGGATTATAGCTTGGACACTATGTATTATTTATACCATTAACAATGTATTTGTATATGGCCAGCTATAAAATAATACAAAAGAATATACAGTAGAACATAATTTCTTTAGATGTGTGTGAGCTGACAAAAATTACCTGTGTGGATAGATGGTGTATATTTATGGATATATGGTATATGGTGGTATTTTTAAGTCAAATGCAGTTGTTTTAAGTTTGAGCAAGTCCAACAAGCTTTCTTATCATGATTATTGATAAGAAAGCTAATCAGAAAATGTGAGTAGTGTAATATAGACCTGTAAGAGAAATCAGAAATTCATGCCTTAATCCATAACACAGCCATAATGATCACCAAATAAAAAAAGAAAAATGTGTTTTAAACAACAGGAATTACAATCCGGCCTCAGTGCATCATCATGCTTAATCAGGATAATTTACTTATAGCTTATTGCTCATAGCTACCCAGCTCAGCTGCCATGTGTTGAAGAAGGTCGCTATCCTGTGCCTTTGGCTGACATGCCTCTGCAACATTATCTTTATGGACAGGATTTCTAGGCGCAGCCAGGGGCCGGAGGGAGTCTGGTTTGGGGACCACAGGATTTCATCTTTGCCTTTTGCAGATGATGTTGCCATGTTGGCTCCATCAAGCCAGGACCTTCAGTGTGCACTGGGACGGTTTGCAGCCGAGTGTGAAGTGTCTGGGATGAGAATCAGCACCTTCAATTCCGAAACCATGGTTCTCTGTCAGAAAAGGGTGGCTTGTCCCCTTCATGTTGGTGGAGAGATCCTGCCTCAAGTGGAGTAGTTCAAGTATCTTGGGGTCCAGTTTCACAAGTGAGGGAAGGAAGGACTAGGAGGTTGACAGGAGGATCGGTGCAGCTTCTGCCGTGATGCAGTCAAAGTACCGGTCTGTTGTGGTGAAGAAAGAGCTGAGCTGCAAGGTGAAGCTTACCGGTCACTCTACGTTCTATGAGCTTTGGGTCATGACCAAAAGAACAAGATCCCAAATGCAGGCGGCTGAAATGAGGCTCCCTTAGAGATAGGTTGAGAACCTGGGAGCTCAGAGTAGAGCCGCTGCTTCTCCACATTGAGAGGAGCAAGCTGTGGTGGCTCAGGCATCTGTTCCGGATGCCTCCTGGAAGCCTTCCTGGGGAGGTGTTCCGGGCGCGTCCCACCTGGAGGAGGCCCCGGGGAAGACCTAGGACACGCTGGAGGAACTGTCTCTCAGCTGGCCTGGGAACGTCTCGGTATTCCCACGGAAGAGCTGGAGCAAGACACTTCTGGGCATTTCTGCCCCAGCAACCCAGCCTGGGATAAGTGGAAGAAAATGAATGGATGGATGGAAGCTTCAGAAAGTTCTTTTGTTCAGCCTGAAGCCATACAAAAAAGTGACAATTAACAGCTCTCACAAGGTCTGGGATATTAAATAAAGGTTAAATAAAAAAATAAATAAAATAAGAGGTGGATGTAAATGTTGCGAGTTTTGGAAGTTTTGTAAATGGCCGTTTTATCACTAGAGTATTGCTCTAACTGATTTTATGACTAGTCTAGGACAGTGGTCAAATAGAAATGCTTGATACATTTCATAATACAAATTTATTCATTTACGTTGAGAGCTGGCTTTGTACCTGTGTAAGTGCTGTTAATAACACATGCACTGGAGGAACTGACCCATTCAAAAGAGGTGGGCCCTGTCACTGCACAGCTGCAAGACACTTCTGGGCATTTCTGCCCCAGCAACCCAGCCTGGGATAAGTGGAAGAAAATGAATGGATGGATGGAAGCCTCAGAAAGTTCTTTTGTTCAGCCTGAAGCCATACAAAAAAGTGACAATTAACAGCTCTCACAAGGTCTGGGATATTAAATAAAGGTTAAATAAAAAAATAAATAAAATAAGAGGTGGATGTAAATGTTCCGAGGATGTCACGTAGCAATAACTTAGCTCTAGAGACTGGAGCCATCTTTTGTACCAGGCTGTAAACATGATTTTTACACTTGTAAAGTCGCCATTGGGTTTCTCCTTATATTACCGCTTTTGGAGCCTGCCCTCTGGTGGACGGTGATATATCGCTGTAAATTTCTGTATGGCGGCGCCCTTACTCGAGGACCGTTTAAGAGGTTCCATGAGAGAGGCTTGCGCTCAACAAACGCAGCACTTAACCATTTCAGTGGTTGGATTTAACAATTAAAGCAACACTATGCAAATTTTAGCCACTAGGGGTGCAGATCCCTCACAGACTCTTTCTGCAACTGCAGCGGAGACACACACAAACCGGCAAGTCTGAAAGAAAGTGTCTGCTGATACGGCAAGTAATATTAGCATATTTTGTACAAATACCACTCTTCTATGGTTCATTGTTTTAGTTCACTTCTTCTACAGTATATGTGTTGTGTGCCGGGACAAAAGCGCTGACATATTCTATGTGTATATAATTTTTGAGATTTTCTAGAGTTACAAAGATAATTCAAAGGCATTACGTGGTAATTAGTTGTTGAAAGCACCCAGATATTTTTTTTTCAAAATTCTGTAAAAATGGTGTTGGACAAAGTATTGAAAAAAGATGAGGTGCTAACTCTTGGACCAGAAAACCGCCTTTCTCTGCACAGGCCCTGAATACAAAATCGTGTGGCTGTTCCGGCAGCTTTAAAAGCCGAGTTTCTTTTGATCGTCACTTTCATAATTTTATGAAAGTAAGTCGTAGAACCCCCAATGACTTCATCCTTCTTTTAACATCGACAAACGACATGACAAACAACATCCTAGACCTTATTGTAACCTTATAGTACACTTCTCCTTTTTCTATAAACCACTCTATCCCCCGCTGCTCATTAATAAATCATATGCTAATAAATCATCCTGCCCAAACACACTCAGAGGCACAAGTGGCTCGTCAAAACGTGCGCCGCAGTAGCTTCACTGCAAATGTTGACGGGTGTGTTTGGCTTGGCACGCACCGCTGCCAGGCTTCAAGCTCCATTGAAACTCGAGGAGTATGTTTCAGATTTAGGGGCCCCTTTTATTTACACTATGTCGGATCACGGGGGTAACATCTGTGAGCAATTGAGACGGAGAGGACAGACCCTCATCATAAACACTGCTGACATGAAGCTACCTTTTTAATGCAGCCTGCTTTAGCCACTGGGTGTGTGCTTGGGTAATTGCGGGGCTGGGCTGGCTGCTTAGGACAAATGAACCAAAATTGCCTCTTGGAAGTTGTTTATTGCACGTTTTATATCAAGCTGTCACAGTTTAACCCAGTGTCTCCCAAAAAGAATGCGTCTATGTAAAGTTTCCAGAAACGTTTATAGCAAATATGTTGCAAAAGACATGCATATGCATACTTGTTGGGAATAAGTTAAAATAAGGCTAAAGTTATTTCTTTATTTGATATATTTTGATAATGTAAGAGTTGAAACGCCATCACCATTATATGGTTTTTACTCAGTAAAATGGCAGTCATAATGTCTTTGGTTTTGAAGAAATGGAGAATCAATTTAATCTGAGAATTTCTGGTATCCAGTCTGTTTTCAGACTGAATACTTTCAGCATCAAAGACCAACCAATACAGAGATATTTTAATAAGAAAATCTACTCATTCAGTTACACTGGGGGAAAAAAACAGATGATATTTGGGACTGTATCAATAAAAACTTTAATTTATATTGCCATTTAATTTATATTGTCATTGCTTGGTTGACTAAATAATTATATTCTACTGCTAGTGGTTAGTAAAGTTTATTAATCTAATAAAACATTGGAAAGGCAGTTGTATGATGAGCACAATACAATGGGGCCATGCCTGATCTTAGGCCTCCTCCTGGGTTCCTGGTGACTCAGTCTAACTCACAATTTTTCGTTGAACCTACATCGCCACAACATGAGTCAGACTTATCAAAATAAGCTTATCGGTAACGCTTAATTTTAGAGACACTAAAAGTCTCTAAAAGTCAGATTTCAGTCTCAAAACACACTCATCTTGTGTATTTATTTATTTATTGTCCTGTATGTATCCCATAAAAATCCCTCATTTACATCTGTGTTGATTTTCTAATAGTTCTAGATGCTTCTGTTTGCTGTGGAACGGCTGTTTACTACGAGCCAGCAGGATGAATGCAAGGTTGTGATTAAGTCTGCCTATGAGGTAAAAGGCAGGAGATAGTACAGTCCCGATAAGCCTTGGGACCGCAGCTCTGTTGTGTACCAGATAGATAGAGATATTTCTCCAGGCATACAGTAGAGGAGAAAGATGAAGGGATTATAGCGAACAATCGTTCTGTCAATAAGTGGGTTTGGGGACTTGAAATATTTACCTACAACAGTGTTTGCAAGACATTGGCATAACCGCAAGCAACTTAAAAACTGTGTACTTCTTATGACTCATTTTAGAATAAATAAATTTATAATAAGTTTTGCTAACGCCATAATCTTACATCCCTCAAATGCTTCCTCTCTACTAGGTACATGTCCGGACTTGAGCTATTTCTGCAGTGTTTTCTTAGAGTAAGGTTTCTAGCACTTTGCCAAGCCATTACTTTTTATTCAGGCCTGAAACCAGTGATGCCAGAGGTTAGGACAATAATATGTGTTCATTTCCGCAAAAATATCATTTGCAACAGTCTGCTACAAGCCCAGCGGGGACACGGCAGAAGGGGCAGCGGGAGGGAGTTTGTGCTGCGTCATGAATAACAGTCTGCTTTGTCTTGTCAGGATAGGTCGTTTTCTTGAGTGGGTCAGTTTAAGGAAGGTGTTGTGACATTTTCCACGCTCGCCTATTAGATCTGACCAGAATGTCAGTTGAAAAATTGGCAGCCAACAGTTTAGTGTTTCTTCCAGTAAAGTAGGTGTTCCCGATTTAACATAAAGGGTTTGATTCAGGTCAAAGATAAAAACATGTGTCAGACTTTTGGAACATATTTGATTAAGCATTGCGGTATTGCTACTTACACTTTTCATACACATTGTTCTGTGTGCTAAGATATAAAAGGATTACAATAACTTAATTATGCCTTGTGCCGTTTTAATGGTCTGTAATGTGCATTCAATGTCTACGTTTGATTTAAACCGTAAAGTGTTTAAAGTGTAATCCGAGGCTAAACTAAGACTAAAACTAAGGCAAAACCAGGGATAAACCAAGACTGCGAAGAACTAAAATTATGATCTTGACCAAAGCAAAAACGTAATACAGAACACAGGCCAGCCCCATACTCAGAACTAAAGTAGGAGTTTTTAGGGATTTACCTAGGATAGCACCCAGTATGAAACCTGTCCAGGGGTAACCTGAGGACTACTCAAGAAAATAAACTATTTTGAATGTCCGATAGAACATAATTTAAGTTCTGGGTGAAAAAGACAATGCTTGTACACTGTTGGGTACATACTGGCCAATGGCCAGTTAGTTACAGGGCTAAGACTAGAGAGAAATACTGACTCTCACATGTCTGGTTCTCCAATTCACCTACAGAGATTAAAAAATGGTATTTAGTCATTCATTTTTTCTCTGTTGTTAAACTGGTGACATGGTAATTTCTTTAAATAAATGCAATAATAGTAAAAGAAGCTGTGGTATTATGTTTCCAGGTAGTAGGGAGGCAGTGAACTGCACTTACTGGTGGCGGTCCAGTTCAAAACGTATTAAAGATAACATTTTCAGAAAGCTGTTAAGCTCAAAAGTCTAAGTGTGGAGCTATGTCATTCTAAAACAAATATCTGAAAATAACTTTCTGAAGAACAGAAACCATGTTATTTTATTGTTGTTCTACTTTCTGCTGCTGTCTTGAATCTGTCTCCATGAAGTTATTACAGTAACAGCAATGTTTGGATCCGATTTGTGTTTGGAATACCATCTTGGATTGATACAAATTTCATCATTTTCTGTTCCATTCTGCAGTCTTGAAATTGTCATTTTTGTATACTTTTCCAGCTCTAGCTTTGAGGGCAGCAAGGTGTTGGTCACCCTAAGACCAGTTGTGACCAAACCCACTGACTGTGTTCTTTTAGAGTGACATATCATTAAATATAGGTGTATTGGAAATCATATTAAATCCTTATTTGTGAACCATCAGTCACTGTATCCTGACAGGTCACTGATGAGAAGTATTTCCTGCCCTTCTCTCGTTGGGAATGTGGCCCCTTGGTAGTCTTTGATGGACTTGGCATTGATGCATTGGTTTGGTCTTAATATATTTTGTAAAGAAAATGTGCTGTCAAATTCTGAAATGTTGCAAAATCACAGCTTAATGTCAAGATTATATTAACCGTACATCTTATTTGCTCAATGTTGGTCTCTACCTTTTCATTTTTCACCCAACATTCTTTTGGTTTTCAAACATTCACCACATATGAAGCATGCACTGTTTATTTTTCAATGATTTTCATTTCCTGAACCTCCGCTAGAGTGTCAGTTAACATTCAAAATATCCCCAGCTATGCACAATCCTACCTTTTCCTATTTGTGTTTGTTTTATGTAATGAAATACAAAAAAATGTTTTTATAGGTTGTTGTGGCTTAGAAGCTTGAACATCAGTCAAACTTCAGTTCATCAGTAATGTAATACAGTCAATGACTTGATTTTGGGTTGCCAGATATTAAAAGAGACACAATATGTGATGTCTTTGTTGAAAATTGTGATAACTGGTTTTAATATTTGAAATAACTACTGTGCATTTTGATACTGCAGTTACAATATGTTTCTTTGTCAGCATGTTTTCTGCTCTTTCCACCAATCAAACCTGTCAACTTAAACTATCCAATAGTACTCTTTTGACAGCTCAGGCGTGTCAACATAGAATGGTAAAAGTTCATCTATATTGGACTGTAAGGAACAGTAATATACATTATGCCTGAAATGCACAGGAATATTCATATTTATCATTCCATGCACATTTGGCTGCCCATTGTAATAAAACAGAAAAACCTGTTAATGTTGGCTGTTTGATTTCATTCCTTGTGCTGAATATTGGAGCCGGTCACAGTTTCCGTCCGCCAAGCAGCCGTTCTATTGTTCACTGGGGCCCATTCAGTATATTTCTCTCCCATTCAATCGTATCTGAACTGGAAAGTCTACTTTTGCTGCGCAGACATCAGCGAGCTTCCAATCGCAGTGTGTTTCTTGGACGGCGACCGCACAAATACACTACTGATGATCGACGGTAATAATGGAACAGCTCACAGACTCGCAAAGAGGATCTGATAGGACTTCTACGTTGAAAAATCATGTCTATGGCAAATGTTTCCAAATAATTTACACTGAAGTAAATTCCCACAGTCTTTGCTCTAGAACAGCATTATTAGGTTTTCAACTTTTTTCTCCAGTAAGGTTTGAAGTCACTCCTGGGTTAGTTCTGGGTCAAAGATTAGTTTTAGTTGCTCTTGGTTTAGTGCTGGTTTTGTTCTAGGTTAATTTCAAATGGTATGGTAATTTGTGCTGGGTTTATTCTTGGTTTATTTATTATTTTATTATTATTCATTTTGTTTTTTTGTTTAAATCCATGGCAGTTCTGATGTAGTCCTGCATTTAATCTTTGGTGTGGTCCTGGGTTTAGTCTTGGGTTTAGTCCAGACCTTTAATTGCCCCAGTCCTGGTTCAGTCTTGATTTAGGCCTAGTCCACACGGACACGGGTATTTTTATAACCGTGACTTTTTTTACACGGTTCGGCCGTTAGTCCACACGGAAACGCAGTATCAGGTCACTGAAACCGAACATTTTTGAAAACCCCTTCCAGGGTGAGGATTTTCATGAACTCCGGTTGCAGCGTTGTCATGTGGACAGTAAAACCGGCATTTTTGCCTTGCGACGTCAGAGTGAGCCCCGTTATCCGCTGGTCTGATTGGCCAACATGCCTTTACGATTAGGGTGATATCGCCGCCTGCTGGTGTGGCATGCTCTTGACAGCGCTTGAAAGCGGGTTTTTGCGTTTTCATGCGAGCGTTTGTGGATGGGATTTCTTTTTAAAACGCAGGAGGAAAAACTCTGGTTATACCCGTGTCCGTGTGGACTAGGCCTTAGTTGTGTGTTTACTCTTGTATTTAGTCCTATAGCTTGACTGATTTAGTTCTGGTTTAGTCTTAGTCTTATTTTGGGTTTAGAGGTTAAATCCTAGTTTAGCCCCAGACTAGTTTAGTTTAGTCCTGAATTTATTTTGACTTGAGATAGTCTTGGCTTCTTTCTAGTTTAGCCTCTTTTAGTCCTGAAACCAGTCCTGTAACCTGTTGCATAAAGCTGGTTAGGGTTTTTACTCGGACAATTTAGTCTAGAGTAATTTAGAGCAATGTTAGAGTAAACTCTGACATTTCTGGCTAATGTAGGTGGCCTGGTTTTGAGCAGGTTTTATTGCCATGGTAACATATTCTACACGGCCTCTGCTGCTTTATTTGCTGCCACAACATTTTGATTTTAGGTTGAAGCAAAGTAAAATGCAAATCTTTTTGATTTATGTTTTAAAGTAAATTTGCCACTACAAAAACTTTACTTCCAGTTTGATCTTCCTTTTTTCCGTCTTAGTCCTGGTTTGGACTTGCTTTAGGCCCAATTTTGGTTGTTGTGATTTAATTTTCAGGATTTAGGCCTTGTTTAGTCGTAGTATAGACAGGATTTACATTTGGTTTAGTCAAGTGTTTGGTCTTGGGGCTATTTCTGGTTTACACCCCATTTATATCTGGTTCATGCCCAGTTAAGTCCTTCATACTTCAGACTTAAATTTAGAGTGTAATTTAAGTTTACGTATATTTGGCTAAACCATATTGTGTTTTGTTCTGGAATTAGCCCATGGCCCACCACTTGAAAACTCCTGCTCTTCACATGTGGCCCTGACATCCCTGCAAAAGAGATTTGTAATCTCAATGGGACCTTCCTGGAAAAATAAAGATTAAATAAAAATAAAAATAGAACATTTACTTATTTAATTCTCAAATGAATGCATACATATGTCTTATCTCTGGTTGTATCTAAACCTATTGTGACAATCTCACCCGAACAATCTCCAGATCCCTTAGTGCAAGACACATAGGTCATCGCCCCCATAAAAGACTCTAATGACCCTCCAATTGAATTGAGCAGCACACAGGACAAAAGACAGAAGTCGAGATAACGCAGGTTCCGATTAGACATCTGCCGGGACCATGGCGTAATGAGATTGCCTTGCTATGAGTTGATTATGCTGTCATATTGATAAAAAATAATTGCATTTTCCATAATCCCCGGGAGAAGTGGAGGTTGCAGGTTGGGGAAAGTGATTTAATGGAGCAAACAGGAGCATATCCTTTCTTTTTGCAAATAACGTCTAACAAGTGCTGCGAGCGAAGGAATGAAATACTTATCCCCTGATGTACGACCCGGTGAAGTCTGCAGTTGACTCAAATTACTCAAAGGTCGCGCTGCATTGTGTGGGATAACTTCCTGGCAACACCTCTGTTTGGGAATGTGAAGACTTTACCAAGGCTTGCTACGTTTATAATGTCCAGGAAGAGCTGGGTTACAATAGCAGTGCTGTATTCATGAGTATTTTATATTATATTAATATATTGCACACTGTATTTTAGTGTGCAATATATTTGTCATATGGCAATTTTTATTATTATTATTTTTTTGTGGTACGCAGCTGTTATATCATTTTTAGCAGCAAATTTAATTGTGGCGTAATAATCAGACCAGTTGCATATTTCATTTTCTCTTTGGAAACATGAAGAGGGTTGGTTTGTTCTATTATATTCGACTATATTTTCCTGAGAGCCAGATGATGAGAGGGCTTCAAGCCTGTGGGCTGGATAGCCCTATTCTACTGCCGCTACTGGCGCTACTGCCGCTACTGCCGCTACTGCCGCTACTACCGCTACTGCCGCTACTACCGCTACTACCACTACTGCCGCTACTACCGCTACTACCGCTACTGCTGCTACTACTACTATTGACTGAACCAGGTTTTCGGCTTTCCTCAAACAAATAATAAAAGTCTCGAAAACGTCTGTGGCTAAAACATCCATTCGACTAGCAGCTGTCGTATCTGACAGAAGGAACAGACTTGATAGAATATATCACCTGGTCCTTAACTTGCTTACTTTTTTTGCTTACTTCCTACTTGACAGCCGCTAACACCAGCATTAATTCTTTCACTGTTTCTGCGTTGGTGAATGGTCTTTTCTTTTTAGTGAGTATCCATGCAATGAGGAGTGATACCACCGTGGCTTTTTAATGCTGATTACAGGCACAGGAGAAGATTGCAGTGCATTGCTTGTAGTTCAGTCAGTGTTTTTTATTTTTGTTTGACGAGCCGCGGAGCCTGGTAGAAATTATTGTTATTGTTGAAGCTGCAGTTATATTCCTTGTTAACTGAGCAGACGTCATAACACACCGGGCACATCAGATTACCTTGTGCATTGGCCATGTGTACATATCTATATCTAAGTCCATTCTTCATTGAATCTTCTATTTTCTGTGTCAACTTTACGTTGCTTCTCTTTTGACAGTGCCATGTTTTCATTTGAATGAATTGTGCTCAATGGACTGACCATAAACTACTGCGGTACTACCATAAAGTGTCGCAAATCGGTGTATGCACAGACAATAGTCATTCAAAAACATATTAATTATTATTCAGTCCTGCGACTAACTGGCCACTTTCCAGGGTGTACTCCACCTCAGGCACATACAGTATAAGATATACTTTATTGTCCGTTTACACGGAAAATTGACAGAGAATCACACTTCATATAAAAAGAAGTACATGCATTCATTCATAAATGAAAACTTTAAAATAAAACATTATTTATATAACACTTTGAGGTAGGTGACCACTTGTGTCTATAATTTTACATTGCCACAACCACATCACCATCAAACAGGATACTTTTTATGTCACATGCCACTTAACTCCAATTCGGTAAACATTACATACACGCATTCAATTTGTCTAACCCTGCTTGGCAAACAACATTAAATATTGATACGCCCATGTAATAGAATGACAAATATGAAATCCTCTTGATGAAGTAGCTCTGGTTAGAGGCACACCACAGCTCCACAACTCCCCCGCGAGTTCATCTTCAACTCCATTTACTTATTAGTATGTACCCACTCACTGCTTGCACATCTCTGCTGGTATTTCCGTCCAGTCTCGCCCATAAAAGCGCCTGTCTGCGGCGTTTGTTGTTGATACAATACGTGTCGGAATATTCCATTTCCAGATAAGTCATGCTAGCAGCTAAATATGAGTCGCAAATTTCACTGTGGCAGTAGGAGGCTAGTAATGGTGCTGTCATGCAAGCTGCAACACAAACGCCAGCTAATTAGTTCTTTTAGTGTGTCTCTTCCATTAATGTTGTACACTCATCAAAACTAATGATTTCTTTTTCACAGAGAGAGAATAATTTCCACATTAGAGGCGCAATTATCAGAACAGTAGCATACGCCGTCAATCAGATTCTGCAATAAAAAGCTGGAGGGAATGGTGGAGTATGTCAAATAAAGTTGCAGGGGGTTGTTCAAACATCATTGGGTTAAGAACTGCTTTTGTCAAGGAAGATGGTAAGGAAATTGCATATTATTGATGTATTTTGTGCCCTGACCAATCATGGACTGCTATTTATCCAACATAGGAACAGCTGTCTTTCCCCTAACCCTAACAACAGTCATATCTACGCTAACACATACATATGTTTGCACATCCCTTTCCAACAGGCTAACAACTTAAGCCTAATGCCCCCTGATGCTAATACCCTGAGCTTTTTTGACATAGCAGCTGAGGCAGAGATGGGCCTGTTGTTCTGTGCATCATTACAGGAATGTCAAACCTCTACCTGTTGAGATGGACTTATTGGTAGGGCACAGTAGGGTACTGCTGATGACTAACGTTGCTGAAGCAAAGACTGCTCCACTTGATGGAGTCATGGATCTATTTTAAATCAGTAAATCAGTATAATTAGTATACAAACTTGGAAATAAGGTAAAAAGTATATGCACATTTAAAGAATCTGTCTTCAGTATTTCCTGTTCATCTTGCCAATGTTTACCACAGAGATGTACGTGTGGCTATTACATGAAAGTGGTCCATCAAAATGGCTGCCAGTAAACATAGCTGACCCTTTTGTCTACAGCAATAATTCACTTAGCTCTGCTAGGCTAACACATCTGTGAGTCATATACATCCATCACTGCAGATAATGTAATAACAGCATTGGTTTTATTGCTCATTCTCAGGTTCTATTACATTTCTGATCAGTTTAAGCTCCAATTCGGTGACATTTTCAGGAAATTGGTAGATGTGCATCAAGGTGGTTATCGTGTTACACCTCAGATCGGTTATTATGAAAGGTGGTATTAGTAGAGTGTTCTCGAGACATGACTCACCGTCCCCTGAGGAAACCTATAGCTGTGTATATATCGATGATAAGCCCAAACACACAGACATCTACCTACCACTTAATTGTTACTTCATAATAGTAATGTAATTTTTTCATTGTACATACCTGGAACACAGTTGATCCTACAGATTTGTATTATTATTTTATGTTGTATATCAATATCTAGAGTGACAACAAAAAATGGTGGTTCTCTATGTTTCCAAATGAACAATTCTAGTTTAAGAGTTTGGATGGAATGTTTGGCAATTACAAAAACAAAAACAATGTTAGCCATGATTGCAATAGCTTGAAAAGTATCACTTGGTGCAAGAGCTACTGTTCAACTTAACCGCAACTAAAAACACCAGTGTGCTTATTTTTTTAATTTTTTTAATTTTTTAAACCTTTATTTAACCACGATAGTCCCACTGAGATTACAAATCTCTTTTGCAGGGGAGTCCCTAAAGGTTAACAATAACCCAGGGAGTCATGTTGAATATAAAGAATATAACTTTTTTTGGGTTTACTATTTAGTTATTTCTTGGCTGACTAAGAGCTCTGCAAAAGTCAGTGCTCTTTATACATCTGTGGCTTTGGTAAAGCCTGTTATCTGTGGCTGGATGTTGCGCCATGGGCACACTTTGCTCCCAGCTGAACACGTCTTCGGACTATCGGGCTCGGGTCCAGCCCCTGAGTTTCAGTTTGCAGTGGGCATGCTATGTTTTTTAATGCCAATCACAAGGCAAAAAGCTAGCGGCTCCTTTTGTTGACCAAGAACAGCGGTTCACATGGAGAATCTGCGACTTAACCTTTTGACCTACCTGCTGCTGAATCCGACTGAACAGTAAACATTTGAATTCTGACCAGCAACAGTACGCTCACACTCACAGAGCTGGCAGCGGTTCATATTGATGTTGGCCAAGCACGTCACCAATAGCACCTTATCTGCTGTGATTCATGCTGGCAGATGAATGAGCCAATAGTCACCTCATTACAAGTCTAGACCTGAGTCTTAAACAACCTGGGGCGACTTAAATTATTAATTGCCAAATGTTTTTATTGGTTTTATACAATCCATTGGACTTTGTTTTTGTTTTAACAGGAAATCTTGTGAAAAGTGTGGGCTGCAAGTATGTTTGTAGGAGAATAAGCCAATTAGTCAGTTTTCAAATTTAGATGGTGGTTGGATAATGGGTTGTGCTGTCATTTAAAAAGTGGTGTATAAGCAATTTTGAGCCTAAGAAATTCTAATTGTTGTAACCTTTTTACATTTACTACAGCCAAATATATGAGTTGCATCTTGTTTAAGAAATAATCTTCCAGGTCCATAAAAAAATCACATTTAATTATGTTAAAAGCCTAATACCAAACTGCACTTGGTAGTTTCAGCTTAACTTTGTTATTCACCAAGGGTATATTCAGTTGTTAGGTCTCTTCAAATAAATGAAGAGGCAAAGCTGTAGAGTCTTATTAAAGTCGGGAAGAAGGGTTCTTGTGGCATTCCGTCCGGTAGCTCACCGATCTTAGACGTCAACTGGCTGCTCTCTGTTGTACAGAAGCCCAATGTAGGGGATGTTGTTCAGTATAGCATTTGTGTGTCTGTTGCTGTCTACAGCTTCAACCAGAGTCTCCAAACTAATACATATAGTTACAGTATGACTATTTCAAGCACCTACAATGTATTTTTCGTTGTACATTATTTATATGTGCCAGTCCGGAAGTGTTATGCAACAGTAATACTAATCTAAGTGTTTGGAATTAGTCATACTTTTGATGACAGTACAATTTATTAGACAATGTTAATAATAGTGCCTGCAGTTAATTTAGCTTAACTAATTTGCTGCACCTGAGACTTACATTATTTCTCATAGGTGCAGAAATGTGTGCAACCAATTTTCAACCAGGACTGCATTAATTGGAGTGATTCAACCATTTTGGGCATCTAAATTAGACTGAGGTTGATTGTTGGAAGCTGGAAAAAATGGCTAAGCACAAAGATTAGAGTGACGTCAATTACAAAATTGTTTTAATGGAGTCCTTCACTGTGTAACTGACTGATCAGGTAAATGTTACTGACAAAAACTAGAAAACCTTCTTTTTCAAATATTGACAGTTTTTGTCCAGAAATGCCAATGACTCTATGTGCAACATGTAACAACACGAGATGATTTTTAAACAGAATTATTAACAGCTCTCTGCGTGGCTATGCGCTGCAGTTTCAAATGTGTCGGAACGCATTACAACATATTCCGTGACTTATTAATTTACACCGACAGAGGGTCTCTAAACAATTCAGCATTCTGTATCACTCAAGCAAATAACACATTTAACAGCGCTACTCCTCAAACATCGAGATTCACCCTGATGTGCACAGCATAATATTAAGTAAAAATAACATATTCCTGAAAACATGTACACACAATATTTTCTTCACCCATATTATATATTTGTGCGATGCAGATATTGTATTCTTTCATAATCTTGTATGGGTTAATTGTGTTTTCAAACAGCCATTTGTTTCAGATAAAGTGCATACTTCATGAATGTGTATACAACATGTCATTGTTGCTAACAATGATATTTTCTCGGATATGTTTCTTGAAGTGCTACATAATGATATAAACATAATTTTCCATCATCTAAGCCGTTTCTTGTCACACTCAGGAGCCCATGCATGTGATTTTTCAGCAGTTGGTAGATGCTATGTTGCTTGTTATTGTTATTGCTTGTTATCTTGCTTTCTAGTACAGTAATACATGGTTCAACTTCTTGTAACTTCATGGCCAGCATTTCAATGTGTACTGTGTTTTTCCAGCACAGACAGTAGAAATTGAGGACAGGGCTTTCAATGGAAAGTGTTGAAAGTGTGATGGACAGATGCTTCCAGCCACTTCAAATTTTCAAAAAAAAAAAAGAAGAATGATCAGAGTGACTTACTTGACTTACTATAATGGTTTGGGTCTTTTGGGGTCAGTGATGTTCAACCCCAAAAAGACACACTGGGAGGTTGACCTTTCCATTCCCTGTTTTGACTCAAAATGGACACAAATAACTTACTACAATGGTTTTGACTGGAAAATGTATATTGCTTTATACAATAGGTATTGTATACGTGTTTTTTAAGAGTGTTTTTTAAAGTGCAATTGAGCTACTGCAACCAAGCAATTTTTCTTGTGGATCAATAAAGTCTGTCTAAGTCTAAGATGTGATTTTTGACTGAAGAAAACTGTTGATCTCTGTGTGAACTTCACCAGAGTTCAACGTCTGCTTGAATAGTAGAAAACCGTTATTAGTTGTCCAGAACAAAACTATGCAACACTAAAGAATTTTACAATGTCTCACGGGGTCTGAGTTTCTTTTGTTCTCAGTAGTATAGTGAAACTAGCTATATATTCTCAACATTATCATTTTTCACTATGAATGTAGTTTAGTACATTATCGATGACCCTATACAAGTTCTGTTTGATTCTAACAAATTGCAGACAATATATTTATCTGTTGTTTAGCTGTCTATCCAAACATACATCCTTTAAATCCATCAATCAACGTCTGATCTGACCACAGTCTTCAAGACAAGATTTTCTAGTTCCACTGTCACTGTTTCTGAAGGGACTGGACAGGGTTATGTTGAACAAACCACAGATCTTTTGTTGATATATGCTCTTCTAAACCTTCTGTCTCTTCATGTTTAACCCAGATAGACTCCATGATCTTGAGATCAGGACTCATTCATACATTTTAAATCATTTTGTGTGCTGATTAAAGAGCTAATTAAAAATGTTAGTAGGAGTCAGGGAATGGCGAGGTGAGCCAATGCTTTTATATCTGTCAAATGATCAGATTCTATTTCAAACCCTTTTTAACATTGTTAATGCTTGAACTACCTGTGCAGCCCTTTAGTCATGGTCTATATATCTTGTCTTTTGGCATAGAAATCTGTGATGATCTGTGTGGGCTTGGATTTCAAAATTTAAAGTGAGTCCCTGAGAAAAATGTACTCTTAGAAGTACATTTGAAATCCAACAAAGCAAACGAACTGATGTGCGGTTGACCTTGGCCCTTTGCTGCTCTAGACCAGATAGAGTTACTATGTGTATTAAATGCTTTGTCCGACTCCTGAATATGGCTCAACCTCTGGAGCAAAAGGTTGTGACGTAACCTGACACAACGTTAATCCTTTAAGCCGACTCGCGTTGTAAATTAAACAGGCAAACAATAGTGCGCCGCGGATTTAACAGTTGGAAAAGCATGGCCACTCTGACATTGCATCCTTCAAAGTTGCTTTGAGAAGAGAACACTGTTATCATTTTAACAAGCTTTACGCTAATACCCTCACTGGCATGGCCTTATCGTTTAAGTGAAGCTTAGAAATAGTAGAAATTGTAGAAGACCAGGGCCTCAAACTATGATTATCAGTAAAGGTCAAGCCTTTATTTGGTCTTCCAGGCTATTTTGTGATGTTTAAAGGCCTCATGACTTCACCCTATCTGCTCCTGAAATGGTTGTGATGTTGAAACTAATGATGTTTTTTTTTTCTCTCTCTCTCTCTGTTTCTTTGTCTTTGCATGTTTCCTCAATTTGCCAACATCTCTTCAATAGGTGAGTAATCATTTTGTCCCTATACAAGCAAAGAATTGACAAGAGAAAGGGTTGTGCTGGAGGCTGTGTCATCTGGAAATAATTAATGGTTAATGGTCATCAAAGACTGGTGGTTTTGTGAACTTGACTTTTGACCTCCAGAGTTGCCTTGCCTAACAATCTTTCCGGGGCTGAGTGAGGTGCTTTGACTGTCCATGTTTGCCGAAGTTAGGTCAATAGAAAAATAGTAATGGGAAAACACAAGAGAAACCCATCACTTTACATAATATAAGCATATGTAAATAATAATAATAATTATAATAATAATAATAATAATAATAATAATAATAATAAGTAATATTATTACCATATTATATGGTAATAATATATGGTTTATAATGTATATTTCAATATACAACATAAATAAAGTCTAATACTACATCTGTCATCATCCAACAGAGTATGAAAAGTTTATTTATAGTTTTCAGTCACATGACATTTGCGGGGCCTGGGGCCTGTTTCAGAAAGGAGGTTAAGTGAAAACTCTGAGTATGTTAACCCTGAAATGAGGGAAACTCTGGGTTTTCCGTTTCAGAATGGGAGGTAAATCAACCCCAAGAAAGCAGAGTAAGTCAAGCCCGTTTCTGAAAGAGAGGTAACTTATACTCAGAGTCAGTTACCATGGTAACTTACTCTGTGAACCTAACCTGGTCGGGAGCAGGTTTTCTTCAGTAAACCCAGAGTTTATTTCGGTGTCCTCCCCCTTTTTAAAGAGGAAGTGGTATTTAAACACCTCATTCATTCTTTCGATACATTCATTCATTGCGCACATTTCAGTCACGCAGAGCGGATCAAATTAAAGTGAATGAAATGGCATGTCCTTTTATGGACGATCCTGTGGATGAAGAGGCTGCATTAATCCGTAGGGAGTTACATTTACGTCGGGAGAGGATTTTGAGGCCCAGAGTGGATTTTTGTCATATCCATATTCATTTTTATTTGAGCGGTACCGTTTTTCTTTACAGTCAATAAGATACATCCATAATCTCATCCATCCTTACATCAGAAATATCAGCCATCGCGCCGTGCTCTTACATCCGAGCAGATGCTTTGCGTTGCATTACGCTTTCTTTGCAAATGGTAGTTTTCTGTATAACATCGGGGATGCAGAACATATTAGTAAGGCAACTGTTTGCAGAGTTGTAAGGAAAGTGTGCCTCGCTCTTAAGCGCTTTTTCAGAATTTTTGTGTTGTTTCCTGGGCACTGCTAGACACTGGATGCTATTCAGTTATTTAATATGTCAAATGTTAGTAAAGTCAGGTAGACTACAACCATGATATGCTCAAGCCTTACCTGATTGAATTACGTTTTTATATTTCATTTTCAGCTGCTGCCATGTTCTTTAACACCTGCAGGATTGCACCTACATGAAAATTAAAATAAGGTTGAATTAATGTAATAATTACTATCTCTATAAAGTATTGGTCTACTTGTTACTAATTACTTTCTAAATCCCATATCAACATCAACCACTTGAACAATACAAGGAGAGACAAGAAACTGCACTTTTAATGCTTTCAAATAAACATACAATTGCATGAATTAATCTTGAAAAAATATATCTTTTAAAATTTGATGTTAAATCCACTATTATTTTATACAGAATTGCTTTATAGTCTATGCAGCATTTAATGCAATTACATCAGATTTTACTTTAAATTACGGAGTAATCCCTTTAATTATATTACAGAACTGTAACTAAAAACTTTAGTTAACTTTAGTTAGTTAGAACTAAAAAGTTTTTTAGATTACTTAGTAATTAATTACACACAACACTGTATACAGTAATTCCACATCCAGTTCTGCTGGTGAAACTAATGATGTTTTTTTCTCTCTCTTGTGTCTTTGTCTTTGCATGTTTCCTCAATTTGCCATGGTGACTCATAGGTGATATCATTTGCGCTCCATTGATAATGGCTTTTTATAGTTGTGGTGCACGCTTAATCTCAGAGTCAATCAAAGACTTAGAGTTGATTGAACTAACCAATTTCAGCTGATCTGTAACAAAACTCAGAGTTTCCCATCTCAAGGTTAAGTCAACTCAGAAAAATAGTTCAAGTTTTAAATGAGAGTTTATTTATAGTTTTCAGTCAAATGACATTTGCGGTGCCTGGAG
>CM044561.2:8229093-8314093 GCA_024416835.2 Perccottus glenii
TCTAACATCAGACTCAGCCTCAACATCAGACTCCAGCCTCTAACATCAGACTCCAGCCTCTAACATCACCTCCAGCCTCTAACATCACCTCCAGCCTCTAACATCAGACTCCAGCCTCTAGCCTCTAACATCAGGCCCCAGCCTCTAACATCACCTCCAGCCTCTAACATCAGACTCCAGCCTCTAACATCAGACTCCAGCCTCTAACATCAGACTCCAGCCTCTAACATCACCTCCAGCCTCTAACATCACCTCCAGCCTCTAACATCAGGCCCCAGCCTCTAACATCAGGCTCCAGCCTCTAACATCACTTCCAGCCTCTAACATCACCTCCAGCCTCTAACATCAGGCTCCAGCCTCTAACATCACCTCCAGCCTCTAACATCAGGCTCCAGCCTCTAACATCACCTCCAGCCTCTAACATCACCTCCAGCCTCTAACATCAGACTCCAGCCTCTAACATCAGGCCCCAGCCTCTAACATCACCTCCAGCCTCTAACATCACCTCCAGCCTCTAACATCAGGCTCCAGCCTCTAACATCACCTCCAGCCTCTAACATCACCTCCAGCCTCTAACATCACCTCCAGCCTCTAACATCACCTCCAGCCTCTAACATCACCTCCAGCCTCTAACATCACCTCCAGCCTCTAACATCAGACTCCAGCCTCTAACATCAGACTCCAGCCTCTAACATCAGACTCCAGCCTCTAACATCAGACTCCAGCCTCTAACATCAGACTCCAGCCTCTAACATCACCTCCAGCCTCTAACATCAGACTCCAGCCTCTAACATCAGACTCCAGCCTCTAACATCACCTCCAGCCTCTAACATCAGACCTCCAGCCTCTAACATCACCTCCAGCCTCTAACATCAGACTCCAGCCTCTAACATCAGACTCCAGCCTCTAACATCAGACTCCAGCCTCTAACATCACCTCCAGCCTCTAACATCAGACTCCAGCCTCTAACATCACCTCCAGCCTCTAACATCAGACTCCAGCCTCTAACATCACCTCCAGCCTCTAACATCACCTCCAGCCTCTAACATCACCTCCAGCCTCTAACATCAGGCTCCAGCCTCTAACATCAGGCTCCAGCCTCTAACATCAGACTCCAGCCTCTAACATCAGACTCCAGCCTCTAACATCAGACTCCAGCCTCTAACATCAGACTCCAGCCTCTAACATCAGACTCCAGCCTCTAACATCAGACTCCAGCCTCTAACATCACCTCCAGCCTCTAACATCAGGCCCCAGCCTCTAACATCACCTCCAGCCTCTAACATCACCTCCAGCCTCTAACATCAGACTCCAGCCTCTAACATCACCTCCAGCCTCTAACATCAGGCCCCAGCCTCTAACATCACCTCCAGCCTCTAACATCACCTCCAGCCTCTAACATCACCTCCAGCCTCTAACATCAGACTCCAGCCTCTAACATCAGACTCCAGCCTCTAACATCACCTCCAGCCTCTAACATCAGACTCCAGCCTCTAACATCACCTCCAGCCTCTAACATCAGACTCCAGCCTCTAACATCAGACTCCAGCCTCTAACATCACCTCCAGCCTCTAACATCACCTCCAGCCTCTAACATCAGACTCCAGCCTCTAACATCAGGCCCCAGCCTCTAACATCACCTCCAGCCTCTAACATCACCTCCAGCCTCTAACATCAGACTCCAGCCTCTAACATCAGACTCCAGCCTCTAACATCAGGCCCCAGCCTCTAACATCAGGCCCCAGCCTCTAACATCAGACTCCAGCCTCTAACATCAGGCCCCAGCCTCTAACATCACCTCCAGCCTCTAACATCAGGCCCCAGCCTCTAACATCACCTCCAGCCTCTAACATCAGACTCCAGCCTCTAACATCAGGCCCCAGCCTCTAACATCACCTCCAGCCTCTAACATCAGGCCCCAGCCTCTAACATCAGGCTCCAGCCTCTAACATCAGGCTCCAGCCTCTAACATCAGACCCAGCCTCTAACATCACCTCCAGCCTCTAACATCAGGCCCAGCCTCTAACATCACCTCCAGCCTCTAACATCAGGCCCAGCCTCTAACATCACCTCCAGCCTCTAACATCAGGCCCCAGCCTCTAACATCACCTCCAGCCTCTAACATCACCTCCAGCCTCTAACATCAGACTCCAGCCTCTAACATCAGGCCCAGCCTCTAACATCACCTCCAGCCACTAACATCAGGCCCCAGCCTCTAACATCACCTCCAGCCTCTAACATCAGACTCCAGCCTCTAACATCACCTCCAGCCTCTAACATCAGACTCCAGCCTCTAACATCACCTCCAGCCTCTAACATCAGACTCCAGCCTCTAACATCAGACTCCAGCCTCTAACATCAGGCCCCAGCCTCTAACATCACCTCCAGCCTCTAACATCAGACTCCAGCCTCTAACATCACCTCCAGCCTCTAACATCAGGCCCCAGCCTCTAACATCACCTCCAGCCTCTAACATCAGACTCCAGCCTCTAACATCACCTCCAGCCTCTAACATCAGGCTCCAGCCTCTAACATCACCTCCAGCCTCTAACATCACCTCCAGCCTCTAACATCAGGCCCCAGCCTCTAACATCACCTCCAGCCTCTAACATCAGGCCCCAGCCTCTAACATCACTTCCAGCCTCTAACATCAGGCTCCAGCCTCTAACATCACCTCCAGCCTCTAACATCAGGCTCCAGCCTCTAACATCACCTCCAGCCTCTAACATCACCTCCAGCCTCTAACATCACCTCCAGCCTCTAACATCACCTCCAGCCTCTAACATCACCTCCAGCCTCTATTATCAGGCTCCAGCCTCTAACATCAGACTCCAGCCTCTAACATCACCTCCAGCCTCTAACATCAGACTCCAGCCTCTAACATCAGACTCCAGCCTCTAACATCACCTCCAGCCTCTAACATCACCTCCAGCCTCTAACATCAGACTCCAGCCTCTAACATCACCTCCAGCCTCTAACATCAGGCTCCAGCCTCTAACATCACCTCCAGCCTCTAACATCAGGCCCCAGCCTCTAACATCACCTCCAGCCTCTAACATCAGGCTCCAGCCTCTAACATCACCTCCAGCCTCTAACATCAGGCTCCAGCCTCTAACATCACCTCCAGCCTCTAACATCACCTCCAGCCTCTAACATCAGGCCCCAGCCTCTAACATCACCTCCAGCCTCTAACATCACCTCCAGCCTCTAACATCACCTCCAGCCTCTAACATCAGACTCCAGCCTCTAACATCACCTCCAGCCTCTAACATCAGACTCCAGCCTCTAACATCACCTCCAGCCTCTAACATCAGGCCCCAGCCTCTAACATCACCTCCAGCCTCTAACATCAGGCTCCAGCCTCTAACATCACCTCCAGCCTCTAACATCACCTCCAGCCTCTAACATCAGGCCCCAGCCTCTAACATCACCTCCAGCCTCTAACATCAGGCCCCAGCCTCTAACATCACCTCCAGCCTCTAACATCAGACTCCAGCCTCTAACATCAGACTCCAGCCTCTAACATCAGACTCCAGCCTCTAACATCAGACTCCAGCCTCTAACATCAGGCCCCAGCCTCTAACATCAGACTCCAGCCTCTAACATCACCTCCAGCCTCTAACATCAGACTCCAGCCTCTAACATCAGACTCCAGCCTCTAACATCACCTCCAGCCTCTAACATCAGACTCCAGCCTCTAATATCACCTCCAGCCTCTAACATCAGACTCCAGCCTCTAACATCACCTCCAGCCTCTAACATCACCTCCAGCCTCTAACATCAGACTCCAGCCTCTAACATCAGACTCCAGCCTCTAACATCAGACTCCAGCCTCTAACATCAGACTCCAGCCTCTAACATCACCTCCAGCCTCTAACATCAGACTCCAGCCTCTAACATCAGACTCCAGCCTCTAACATCACCTCCAGCCTCTAACATCACCTCCAGCCTCTAACATCACCTCCAGCCTCTAACATCAGGCCCCAGCCTCTAACATCAGACTCCAGCCTCTAACATCACCCCAGCCTCTAACATCACCTCCAGCCTCTAACATCAGGCCCCAGCCTCTAACATCAGACTCCAGCCTCTAACATCACCTCCAGCCTCTAACATCACCTCCAGCCTCTAACATCACCTCCAGCCTCTAACATCAGGCTCCAGCCTCTAACATCAGGCTCCAGCACCAAATACCACCTTCCTCCTGCCTCACAGTGTCCAGTCCATCGACAGTTTCCACCACCAAGCAGCGCCTCCAGCCTCACCCTCCAGCTTCAGTGAACTGACAGATGTTTTTAAAAGTATGACCAACATTCATTTACTCATTTCACTTATTATTTTATGTGTGCATTTGTACTAACAGACTTTTTTTATCACTGGAAGGTGTCAAGGCCCTGGTTACAGCCTCCACTAGCGACAAATGTCAAAGCACCAGCTAAAGACAGTGACTTCCAACATTGCCAAGGTACAGATATTTACACAAAACCTGCTTTAATCCACAATCCCTTAACAGAAAAATATGAGTTTTTGACTCTATATGTTTTTATATTTTGTAGTGTGAAGTCATTGTCAGAAACCAACCTGCCTTTGAGTCATTCCCTCTGAAGTGCAACCAGAAAAGCCTCTAAAGCCTTGACAAAAAATTGTTAAAATCTTTTCAAAATAAACCTTTTTAAATTTTCTTAAAACCAATATTATTTTCTGTTCTGTGTCTACAAAGGTATATAAAACTGAAAGTTTCTCCTTCACACATGCTTTACTAGGTCAAAGAGTGACATAAGTAAATAGTGATCTGTGTTAGACCTGCAAGGAACTCAGGATTATTTGTATATTATAGGCACTCAGTCAAAAGAACCACATCTGTAGATTTACTTTAGAATATATTAGTATATCTAATACATATTCAGAGCAATTTTTCTATTCATCAGATATTTAGAAATACAAAGAGAGTGTATTGTTCATACCATAGAGAAATAAATTGTTTACTAGTGATTTGTGAAAACCATGGTAAAAAAAACTATGTGGAAAAGCTATTTACATGACATAAGATAAAAAAGTTTTTTTTTAAAAACCACAACTTAACCACTGCCAACAGCAGTAAATTCATGTCAAAGCAAGGCTAAAGAAAGGTTTTAAAAGGATCAGAGGAGGAGTGAGAGCAAAGATGAATGTGAGGTTATTATTAAAATGTCATAAGAAAGTCAATTACAATCCCAGTTAGGTCTTACAGCTTCTCTGGTGTCATAAAGGAGCTAAAGAATGACCTGAAGGTGACAAAGATCAAAAGCACATTTCTTTGGGCTGTATGAAGCTTCCCAAACAATTGCATCATTACAAACCAAAACAGACAGTGTTTTTTAGGTTATTTAATGCAACACAGTTGAGTTCATCTGGTCTGTGCCACAAACAGCTTTGTCACGAGCTAAAACAACTACAACACAGTTTTTGAAATGAAACAATAACTGATGTAATGTGATTTAATTTTGTCCTACAATGTGCTTTAGTTCTATCCACAGGACCCACAACCCATTTATAACCACATTGTTTGAAAAGGGCTCCACAAACTACAGTTGTTTTGACGTTATGTTTCAGACTGTATCAAAAATCATGAAAAGTATGACAATTAAGAGCCTTTTGGCAACATTCACAAACTTGTAAACGTTTTACTGTGACAGCTTTTTGGTCACGCTCCATCACAAATCATAATGACACCATTTTCCTCAAACCTGTTCTTTACAGGATGTTTGCCTTTGCAAAGCTCAATTCATTTGGACTTGGACAAGACACAACAAATGTAGAGCATACAGTTATGAATATGATACATTTTTTCTTGAAACCAGACAACTTTACGAAGCGTGGGTTGACTAGAAAAGGATCAAATATTTAGAGCAAAGGCTAAAACACTAGGACAAGTCTGCAACTGAAAGAACAAGTTGGACTGTACTGTACGTTATTACAAATACCCTGTTTGGTTTTAAAGTGCTATTGTGATGGTTATTTATTGTGATTTTTACAGAATAGTTTGCTTTAAATGACATTCATAATCTCATATAAACCTAAACCATTCCAGTCGTGGTGTTTGTTTCAGGCAGATATAAAGGCACTGCTGTACTTGTGATGAAAGGCTTCTTGTTGAATTTTCAGAGAGCTGATAACAGAGCAGACACTATGTGGGCTCGATAACGGAATAGTGTTGGAAGTTAATAACTAACTCACTGCATGGCCTGCCACAAACAACAGGTGGCACAAAGCCACAGTTTCAGGACAGTACTGGAACTAAAAATAGAAAAGATGTATGTGTTCTTAGTGTGATTAATGTGCTCTTGATGTCAAATATAAAACATCAAGTTGCTGTTGTTGATGGTGTCCTTGTTTCCTGATTTCTCCAACAGAGGGCAGCAGAACTCCAGCAGTAATCAGCAGTGTTTAGTGTCAGATGCAGTGGACAATCAAAGACTAAAGCAGGGCTGTCAAACTCATTTTTACTTCAGGGGCCACGTACAGCCCAACTTGATCTCAGGTGGGCCGGACCAGTAAAATAATAACATAATTACCTTGAATTGAGAACTCCATTTTCTACCCTTTATTTTAGTACAACAAAGTAAATACATTAATGTCAGTGTTCTCATCAATTGCAACCAAGAAAGCCTAATGCTAACAAAAACCTTCAGCTGTATGTTTTATGGTTTATGGCTCACAATATAATTTTGATGCTAATGCTACTTTGGTAGCAGTAATGTAACTTTCACTGCTGCAGCCTGCTTCACTGACCTCTCAGCTCCAGGAAAAACGAGCTGCTGTTTCCTCAGATCTGTGAACAATTCATTAGTCTTCTCTTTTCTCAGTTGTCCTTGCAGGCTGTTGTATTTTTTCAGCGATGAGTGTTTTAGTGACGCCGATGTATTTTAGTTTTAAAAACATCCCTCATCTTTGCTGTGAATTTGATTAAGTTACTTTGCGCCATCGAATTGTTTTTAGAACATTTACTGTCTGTTAAAATGTTTTGGCCGTTCAGCAGTTGCCATTGTAGACCTCTGTTTGTGTAGAGAGTTTTAGTTTAGGATAAAGTTGAATTTCTTAATTTTTTTAATTCATTATTATGAATTTTATAGATTTAACCATTTAAAAATGTATACATTTGTATCAGAATGTTGATACTTTAAATATAATAAAACTAATCATAATTGAAAATTTAATTATAAATATATAAAATATGTCCAGATATTATTAAATACTGCAGTAAAATTGTATTGGATAATTAAAAAATTAAAGTACTTAAAAATATAAAATCACTTGTTTGATTTGTACATTTGTCTTGGTTTATATCTGTTTATTTACTTTTTCAACCTGCTTCTGCTGCTGATTGTGGAGGAACAGGCTTCTCAAGGGAGGTTAGAGGCTCTGTATCGATAGAACAATATCATTTCTGTATAATACAAAATAATTCTTGGCTTTGGACACAAAGTTATAAAAATGTAAGTTTAGTGTTATTTGGTCTTAATCATCCTGAAGCAAATTTTATAGCCACAGTCTGTAAATCTGTCTGTGAAGGTAAGCATAGGCCAAGTGCTGTATAGCCTTAGTTATAAACCAGTATAAAACCGAACCCCCCCCCACACCTAGTTCCATAGCTACAGTCAGAAGTCACAGATTGGAAAAAAGTGTCTAATCAGATAAATCTGATTCAAATCCTCTGCAAACAGATAATGTCAGGTCCTTCTCAAACAGACTTGAAACTTGCAGTGTTCAATTTTATATCTTCGTATAAGATTGATTTTATGTTTTTAACTATAACATGGTTAGACAGCAGGACTGGAAATGGTGTCTTATTGAATCCACCCCATCGAATTTCACATTCATAAAATAAAATAAAATACAAGAAAACAAAAAGGGTGGGGGTGTATGTGCCTTTCTTAAGGATAAAGTTCTAGAAACTATCACTTGAGGAGTTTTCATCATTTGAGTATGTATCATTCAAAATGGAATTGAGTTTTTTTCCATCTAAACAGTATTATATGTAGTTCTTTACAAACGGCCTCAACAATGTCATGATTTTATTGATGAGTTTTTCATCTGTCCATAATTCCAAATGTTGCAGCTGGACCTACTAATGTCTAACTAAATGTTATGAAAGCCATTGATCCTGCTAAGGTTTAAGGGATCAGGAAGAGGCAGAAGGTATTGTGGAGCAATGCTCATTCTGTCAGGGCACAGAAAAGGGAATGTCAAAAAAGCATCAATCAAAACTTTTAATTTATTGTGAGGTTTGCAAAAATTGCAAAAAGCTAGTGAAGCTAGACTTTATCAATTCTAAGATCAACTGTTTGGAGAGCTGAGCTTATTTTACAGGCAACAATATAGAGGTGGTTTCCATCTCCTTCTAAAAACACTCCTGCAATGTTTTTTACATAAATCCAACAGTCCTCCCGGTGTTGAGCCAGATGTTCTCGATGTGTTCTGAATACAAATATCTCGGTGCGTTAACTGATTCCAAACTGTCAAATTACATAAAGTCAGTAATCGGATAAAATTCAACATCACCAATTTCAGAAACACTCCTCAAAAAATTTCTTAAGGGACAGTTCCCCAATGTGACCCTGACATGATTCGAACACACAACCTTCTGATCTGGAGTCAGACGCGCTACCGTTGCACCATGAGGTCATGAATAGTGTTAGACTCTGCCAAATTTCTGCTTGTGACAAAACAATATATACACATTTTTGAAAAAGACACAATTTAAAGTCATAAAAAAATAAAAAATCATATCAGTTTATGAATGTAGGGAAACAAAACAAAACAATATAAAGCACATGTCCAGTGTGTTTATCAGTGATGTTAAGTCATGAATTAATAGATTATAGTATAGTCCATCAGGGCCCCCCCCAAAAAGAGAACCCGTCTTCACTAGAGACACTCTCCTTTGTAAAGAGTGTACACAGTTTAAGATATTTATTAATAATAAGCAATCAATAGAAAAAAGGTTAGTAGTCATTAAACTAGTAAAAACACACAGTCCTGCAGAGCCCCAAGGACCTGAAGCGTTTCTGAGACTAAATGGAGGGGTTGCATTATTTGACAGCGCTGTAGGCTTATCTAAGGTCCAGACATCCATTCAATAATCAAGTTGGTTAAAAAAGGGATTTATAAAACAAGCTAATATACTAAAATATAATTAGACAGTCCCACATATATTTAAAATCATTTAGGAAAAAAGTTTAAACCAGAGACCTAGAGTTATTCAAATGGTTTGGCTTTGAACTGATTCTTTATTTAACTGATTCCCTTACTACCACTCGACTCTGATGTTGTGCTCAGCTTATAACTCGACACCAATCACAAATACTGTTTGTCAAAAATATTTGTATTAGTTAGATTTCTAATATAATGCATATTAAAGTACATATTTGTGGGTTAATAATTGTAATGTTCAGCAGAGGTAAGGACTATTTAAAGAACAGGTCTGGGAGACAGGTCTATATTTATTGTGTAATGTAATTCTATGTGTCAGTCACTTTGTTCAGAACTAGATCTACAGTGACTACAGACACAAACAATGATAGTATAATATCAGTTTCTGTGCCACCCCTGTGTGAGCAGCGGCCTCAGTCTGGCCACACTGAGAAAAATGTCAGGCTCCGCCACTGTGACCCAAAGCTCATGACCAAGTTTAAACTTCATGGACCAGTTTTCCAGTACCTCGTTTAGAAAAAAAATACTAATCAAACATGTACTATAACTAGTTTCCTTCAAAAATTAAATAAATATCTTCAAAGTCAGTACAGTAGATTGAAATGTCTGAAGTTTCTTTTTAAATGACAAAATGTTCACTTGGAGCAGAGCACTCCTGTGATTGGTCAGATCTGTTCACTTATTCTCTTAAAGGGACAGTGCCCCAACGTGACCCTGACGTGATTTGAACACGCAACCTTCTGATCTGGAGTCAGACGCGCTACCGTTGCGCCACGAGGTCATCAATAGACTTAGAATCTGCCAAATTTCTGCTTGTGACAAAACAAGATATACATTTTAGTAAAAAACACAATTTAAAGTTAAAAAAAAAAATCATATCAGTTTATAAATGTAGGGAAACAAAAACAAAACAATAGAAAGCACATGTCCAGTGTGTTTATCACTCTGGTGTGATGTGATGTCTTGAATTAATAGATTATAGTATAAATAATATAGATTATATAATATCATTTGAACAAAGGAGGTTGCCACAGCTTTATGTTGCCTAGTATTTATAAAAGTGTTTTGAAACCTAAAACAAAAGAGTTGCATCCTAGAACAACAACCACAACACCTGAATGGAGCAGTGTCACTAACAACACTGCACCTGAATGGAGCAGTGTCACTAACAACACTGCACCTGAATGGAGCAGTGTCACTAACAACTCTGCACCTGATTGGAGCAGTGTCACTAACGACTCTCCTGAGACTTAACGACTCTCACATCAAGAGTCTCACTTCACTTTCATAGTCAGCAACTATGAGACCAGAACAGTCTGGTCCAATCAGGTTTGGTTTCAGGTGAAACTCCTCCCTCTAGAGATAAAAGCTCAGCTCCCTACCAGTTGATCTCAGAAAAAAGATTTCCCAAGCTTTAAACATCCCAAGGAGCACTGCCATAATATTGAAATGGAAGGAGTATCAGACCACTGCAAATCTACCAAGACCTGGCCGTCCCTCTAAACTTTCAGCTCATACAAGGAGAAGACTGATCAGAGATGCAGCCAAGAGGCCCATGATCACTCTGGATGAACTGCAGACATCTGCAGCTGAGGTGGGAGACTCTGTCCATTGGACAACAATCAGTCGTATACTGCACAAATCTGGCCTTTATGGAAGAGTGGCAAGAAGAAAGCCATTTCTTAAAGACATCCATAAAAAGTGTTGTTTAAAGTTTGCCACAAGCCACCTGGGAGACACACCAAACATGTGGAAGAAGGTGCTCTGGTCAGATGAAACCAAAATCAAACTTTTTGACAACAATGCAAAATGTTATGTTTGGTGTAAAAGCAACACAGCTCATCACCCTGAACACACCATCCCCACTGTCAAACATGGTGGTGGCAGCATCATGGTGTGGGCCTGCTTTTCTTCAGCAGGGACAGGGAAGATGGTTAAAATTAATGGGAAGATGGATGGAGCCAAATACAGGACCATTCTGGAAGAAAACCTGATGGAGTCTGCAAAAGACCTGAGACTGGGACGGAGATTTGTCTTCCAACAAGACAATAATCCTAAACATAAAGCAAAATCTACAATGGAATGGTTCACAAATAAACATATCCAGGTGTTGGCCAAGTCAAAGTCCAGACCTGAATCCAATCGAGAATCTGTGGAAAGAACTGAAAACTGCTGTTCACAAATGCTCTCCATCCAACCCCACTGAGCTCGAGCTGTTTTGCAAAACTGATAGAGACATACCCCAAGAGACTTACAGCTGTAATTGCAGCAAAAGGTGGTGCTACAAAGTATTAAGTTAAGGGGGCTGAATAATTTTGCACGCCCAATTTTTCAGTTTTTATTTGTTCAAAAGTTTGAAATATCCAATAAATTTCGTTCCACTTCATGATTGTGTCCCACTTGTTGTTGATTCTTCACAAAAAAATTACAGTTTCATGTCTTTATGTTTGAAGCCTGAAATGTGGCAAAAGGTCGCAAAGTTCAAGGGGGCCGAATACTTTCGCAAGGCACTGTATGTAGTTGTGAAGAAACATGAACTTATTCAGAAATACATTTGACATCAACACATGAACAAACATTGGTCCGTTTATTCAGAGACGAGGAATTATTCAGATGATTTAAGATTTTAAGATGTTTTTAAAGGGTGTAGCCTATAGCATGTCTTTATACTAGAATAAAGGACTGAGATGGTTGAATGTGATCATTATTATCATCAGTGTTGCGTTTGTAATGATCCAGACAAAAGCTGTGTAGAAACTGATTGGTTGGCGTTGGCCTGAAGTACGAACCTACTCAGACTACAGGCTTTTGCAGGATTGTTTTTGGACAGAAATGGCCAGAGCTCACTGTTGTGGAGACAGCCTCTGGACTCCTGAAAATAGAGGAGTCCACTGCACACGAGGCTTGTCCTCCTCACATCGACGTGGACATCTCTGGAGAGCCGGTCCATCAGGGCCCCCCCAAAAAGAGAAGCCGTCTTCACTAGAGACACTCTCCTTTGTAAAGAGTGTACACAGTTTAAGATATTTATTAATAATAAGCAATCAATGGAAAAAAGGTTAGTAGTCATTAAACTAGTAAAAACACACAGTCCTGCAGAGCCCCAAGGACCTGAAGCGTTTCTGAGACTAAATGGAGGGGTTGCATTATTTGACAGCGCTGTAGGCTAATCTAAGGTCCAGACATCCATTCAATAATCAAGTTGGTTAAAAAAGGGATTTATAAAACAAGCTAATATACTAAAATATAATTAGACAGTCCCACATATATTTAAAATCATTTAGGAAAAAAGTTTAAACCAGAGACCTAGAGTTATTCAAATGGTTTGGCTTTGAACTGATTCTTTATTTAACTGATTCCCTTACTACCACGACTCTGATGTTGTGCTCAGCTTATAGCTCGACACCAATCACAAATACTGTTTGTCAAAAATATTTGTATTAGTTAGATTTCTAATATAATGCATATTAAAGTACATATTTGTGGGTTAATAATTGTAATGTTCAGCAGAGGTAAGGACTATTTAAAGAACAGGTCTGGGAGACAGGTCTATATTTATTGTGTAATGTAATTCTATGTGTCAGTCACTTTGTTCAGAACTAGATCTACAGTGACTTCAGACACAAACAATGATAGTATAATATCAGTTTCTGTGCCACCCCTGTGTGAGCAGCGGCCTCAGTCTGACCACACTGAGAAAAAATGTCAGGCTCTGCCACTTTGACCCAAAGCTCATGACCAATTTTAAACTTCATGGACCAGTTTTCCAGTACCTCGTTTAGAAAAAAAAAATACTAATCAAACATGTACTATAACTAGTTTCCTTCAAAAATTAAATAAATATCTTCAAAGTCAGTACAGTAGATTGAAATGTCTGAAGTTTCTTTTTAAATGACAAAATGTTCACTTGGAGCAGAGCACTCCTGTGATTGGTCAGATCTGTTCACTTATTCTCTTAAAGGGACAGTGCCCCAACGTGAACCCGACGTGATTTGAACACGCAACCTTCTGATCTGGAGTCAGACGCGCTACCATTGCGCCACGAGGTCATCAATAGACTTAGAATCTGCCAAATTTCTGCTTGTGACAAAACAAGATATACATTTTAGTAAAAGACAATTTAAAGTTAAAAAAAAAAATCATATCAGTTTATAAATGTAGGGAAACAAAAACAAAACAATAGAAAGCACATGTCCAGTGTGTTTATCACTCTGGTGTGATGTGATGTCTTGAATTAATAGAATATAGTATACATAATATAGATTATATAATATCATTTGAACAAAGGAGGTTGCCACAGCTTTATGTTGCCTAGTATTTATAAAAGTGTTTTGAAACCTAAAACAAAAGAGTTGCATCCTAGAACAACAACCACAACACCTGAATGGAGCAGTGTCACTAACAACACTGCACCTGAATGGAGCAGTGTCACTAACAACACTGCACCTGAATGGAGCAGTGTCACTAACAACTCTGCACCTGATTGGAGCAGTGTCACTAACGACTCTCCTGAGACTTAACGACTCTCACATCAAGAGTCTCACTTCACTTTCATAGTCAGCAACTATGAGACCAGAACAGTCTGGTCCAATCAGGTTTGGTTTCAGGTGAAACTCCTCAGCTCCCTACCAGTTGATCTCAGAAAAAAGATTTCCCAAGCTTTAAACATCCCAAGAAGCACTGCCATAATATTGAAATGGAAGGAGTATCAGACCACTGCAAATCTACCAAGACCTGGCCGTCCCTCTAAACTTTCAGCTCATACAAGGAGAAGACTGATCAGAGATGCAGCCAAGAGGCCCATGATCACTCTGGATGAACTGCAGACATCTGCAGCTGAGGTGGGAGACTCTGTCCATAGGACAACAATCAGTCGTATACTGCACAAATCTGGCCTTTATGGAAATGTGGCAAGAAGAAAGCCATTTCTTAAAGACATCCATAAAAGTGTTGTTTAAAGTTTGCCACAAGCCACCTGGGAGACACACCAAACATGTGGAAGAAGGTGCTCTGGTCAGATGAAACCAAAATCAAACTTTTTGACAACAATGCAAAATGTTATGTTTGGCGTAAAAGCAACACAGCTCATCACCCTGAACACACCATCCCCACTGTCAAACATGGTGGTGGCAGCATCATGGTTTGGGCCTGCTTTTCTTCAGCAGGGACAGGGAAGATGGTTAAAATTAATGGGAAGATGGATGGAGCCAAATACAGGACCATTCTGGAAGAAAACCTGATGGAGTCTGCAAAAGACCTGAGACTGGGACGGAGATTTGTCTTCCAACAAGACAATAATCCTAAACATAAAGCAAAATCTACAATGGAATGGTTCACAAATAAACATATCCAGGTGTTAGAATGGCCAAATCAAAGTCCAGACCTCAATCCAATCGAGAATCTCTGGAAAGAACTGAAAACTGCTGTTCACAAATGCTCTCCATCCAACCTCACTGAGCTCGAGCTGTTTTGCAAAACTGATAGAGACATACCCCAAGAGACTTACAGCTGTAATTGCAGCAAAAGGTGGTGCTACAAAGTATTACGTTAAGGGGGCTGAATAATTTTGCACGCCAATTTTTCAGTTTTTTATTTGTTCAAAAAGTTTGAAATATCCAATAAATTTCGTTCCACTTCATGATTGTGTCCCACTTGTTGTTGATTCTTCACAAAAAAATTACAGTTTCATGTCTTTATGTTTGAAGCCTGAAATGTGGCAAAAGGTCGCAAAGTTCAAGGGGGCCGAATACTTTCGCAAGGCACTGTATGTAGTTGTGAAGAAACATGAACTTATTCAGAAATACATTTGACATCAACACATGAACAAACATTGGTCCGTTTATTCAGAGACGAGGAATTATTCAGATGATTTAAGATTTTAAGATGTTTTTAAAGGGTGTAGCCTATAGCATGTCTTTATACTAGAATAAAGGACTGAGATGGTTGAATGTGATCATTATTATCATCAGTGTTGCGTTTGTAATGATCCAGACAAAAGCTGTGTAGAAACTGATTGGTTGGCGTTGGCCTGAAGTACGTAACCTACTCAGACTACAGGCTTTTGCAGGATTGTTTTTGGACAGAAATGGCCAGAGCTCACTGTTGTGGAGACAGCCTCTGGACTCCTGAAAATAGAGGAGTCCACTGCACACAAGGCTTGTCCTCCTCACATCGACGTGGACATCTCTGGAGAGCCGGTCCATCAGGGCCCCCCCAAAAAGAGAACCCGTCTTCACTAGAGACACTCTCCTTTGTAAAGAGTGTACACAGTTTAAGATATTTATTAATAATAAGCAATCAATGGAAAAAAGGTTAGTAGTCATTAAACTAGTAAAAACACACAGTCCTGCAGAGCCCCAAGGACCTGAAGCGTTTCTGAGACTAAATGGAGGGGTTGCATATTTGACAGCGCTGTAGGCTTATCTAAGGTCCAGACATCCATTCAATAATCAAGTTGGTTAAAAAAGTGATTCATAAAACAAGCTAATATACTAAAATATAATTAGACAGTCCCACATATATTTAAAATCATTTAGGAAAAAAGTTTAAACCAGAGACCTAGAGTTATTCAAATGGTTTGGCTTTGAACTGATTCTTTATTTAACTGATTCCCTTACTACCACTCGACTCTGATGTTGTGCTCAGCTTATAGCTCGACACCAATCACAAATACTGTATGTCAAAAATATTTGTATTAGTTAGATTTCTAATATAATGCATATTAAAGTACATATTTGTGGGTTAATAATTGTAATGTTCAGCAGAGGTAAGGACTATTTAAAGAACAGGTCTGGGAGACAGGTCTATATTTATTGTGTAATGTAATTCTATGTGTCAGTCACTTTGTTCAGAACTAGATCTACAGTGACTTCAGACACAAACAATGATAGTATAATATCAGTTTCTGTGCCACCCCTGTGTGAGCAGAGGCCTCAGTCTGACCACACTGAGAAAAAATGTCAGGCTCTGCCACTGTGACCCAAAGCTCATGACCAAGTTTAAACTTCATGAACCAGTTTTCAAGTACCTCGTTTAGAAAAAAAAAAATACTAATCAAACATGTACTATAACTAGTTTCTTTCAAAAATAAATAAATATCTTCAAAGTCAGAAGTTTCTTTTTTAATGACAAAATGTTCACTTGGAGCAGAGCACTCGTGTGATTGGTCAGATCTGATCACTTATTCTCTTAAAGAGACAGTTCCACAACGTGACCCCGACGTGATTTGAACACGCAACCTTCTGATCTGGAGTCAGACGCGCTACCGTTGCGCCACGAGGTCAATAATGTCGTCAGATATTAATATCTAATTGTGTCTGAGATGGTTGAACGTGATCATTATTATCATCAGTGATGCATTTGTAATGATCCAGACAAAAGCTGTGTAGAAACTGATTGGTTGGCGTTGGCCTGAAGTACGTAACCTACTCAGACTACAGGCTTTTGCAGGATTGTTTTTGGACAGAAATGGCCAGAGCTCACTGTTGTGTTTTTTTTCACTTTGCTGACCTGTAGCTTCAGGCTCACACCACCAGATGGAAGTCAGGCTCCACAATTTAAAGAAGTGACGTCTTGTGCAGCGTCTGAACGTAGCCTTCCTTTGTTCATTTATTCGTTCGTGCAATCATTTGCATTTTTAACATCTATTTCTTGTATTTCTTATCTCTTTTCTTAATATATCAAACAATGCTTTTATGTGAATATGAACATCAACATCATGTTTTCAGATGACGGGATAATTGTTGGATAACTGTCCCTACTGTGTTCATTAGTGCTTCTTATTCACGTGCTTTGAGACTGGAAGGGATGTGATAGAGACTGTGGACCATCTGGAAGGGCTGAACACACACACACACACACACACACACACACACACAAAGTTCAAAGCAGAGACATTTTACATTCAGCTATTTACTTCATTATAAGTGAAGGTTTGGGGTGTTCTGCTGCATTATTTTCTGCTTATATTAAACTCCCCCAATGTCCTAACAGTTGTAAATAGTGTAATAGCTTTGCATCTGTTTAATAAGATATAAAAGCACATAATCTTTTGAAAATTACATCTCCAAACCTCATGATATAGTTTGCTTTTCTCTAGCTCTTTTTATAACAGAGTCAAATACTTTGAACTACAAATCCTCTATAAAAAAAGGTCTTTATTTTAACACCAAGGCTTCTATTAAGTCACCAACTTATTCTGTCATGAAAGTCGACACCTCACTCATACAAAAAGAACACTCGCCAAAACACCCCAAAAACTGCATCCAAACTAAGAGGAAGTGGCACCACAACAAAGAATCGTCTCATTGGTGGTGGAGACGCTTTGCCAAGCAGGATGTAGCTTTTACATCAAGGTCCCTTTATGTGCCGAGATGTTGTAGAAAAGGGCTGCACCTGGGATGCAACAGCAGAAGCCTCAGTCAGTGGAGACATGTGGTGAGAACGGGTGATGCCTGGGCCCTAGTTGGCTCCAAAAAAAACTCGTCAAGATCTCATAAAATCAACCCAAACTCAAAGTTCTGAAGAGAAAACCTTGCATCAAATTTAAGCAAACAATTCTTCAAATTAAATGCCTAACCATTTAGTCATTTAGCAGACGCTTTTATCCAAAGCGACTGACATGAACCAAAATTATGTAGAAAAAAAAATACGTTTTTTTATATACACAATTTAAAAAATCCTATACAACATACTAAGTAGCTTATACACATTTAAAAAATGAAGCCAATAGTGTGATATATTGATTACAAAATTCAAATGTAAGACTATATATTTAGACTACTGTATGTGGCCTATCAATACACTTAAATGACTAATATTAGCTGAATAAGCTGATCTAGGCTTGATAAGCTAGTTTTCCTTATTCAAAAATTTGTTTTTACAAATAACGTCAGTTCGGATTGTGGAAGCTTGCACTTTATTGAAAAATAAATCAAACAAACAAAATATAATTTGCATTGACAATGCAGCAAATATGCTCAGTAAATGGATTAGGCGCCACTTTCATGTTTAGAACATCTTTCGTACGTGCACCTGTCCCTTCCCTATGACTGGCAGGATCTGTTTTCTGGACACAAAGCACCGATCAACAGTGCTTCATTCTTGTGCACGACTAGACCCCCACACCTCTTCCACCCTGCGTTTTGGTTCAACCCCTTTACCATCCTTACTCAGACCTTGTGCCCTTCCTTCTGACACCGTTCCAAATGCCCCAGTGCTCGCCTATGGAAACATGATCTAAGCATGAAAGGGGTTGTGCACATTCATGTTGGAGAGGTGCAGCCAGGAGCCTTGTTAAATGTAAGAATAAATGCTAAAGCGGCAAAAAGCACAAATGCAGATTCCTTTCCAATGCAATGCTGCCTCAAACACAAAAAGTAGTGCCGATGTGAAAAATGTTCCCTGGCCAAATTGAGCCCACCAAGCATCTGGTGTTAAAGAGTAAGATTTCTCTTTTTTTTTTTTTTTTTTTTAACCATACACATCTGTAGTGTGACCCCCTCGAGCCACACATAGCTGTACAAGGCATCATGCGAGTACAGAGAATATTTAGTGCCCCAACAGCAAAACAACAAATCATTTATATTAACTTTTTAAAAATCATCTCAATCACTCAAAATCCAATTCTACAATCAGTCATACCTATGTATAAACCTGAAGAGCTTCCACAAGTTGGAGGACAATGACTAGTTACATTTCTTTTTTTCTATCATCCTCTTTGCAGGTAATCATAAATAAATACAAACAAAACAAAAGGAATGTCTACTGCAAACAATACATACAAAATTAAAGAAACTTAATAGTATGAACAGGAGTATGAAATCTTTTTTTTTTTTGTTTGTTTGGATAGATGATCATGATTGGTAGAAGTGACTCTCCCACGCTCGCACACCTGGAGAAACAGGAACAAATAAAGACTACCGAGTTAATGTGACAACAACCATCTTGTTTTTTTCCCAGGAACAAGGACAATGATGTGAAAATGTTCCCCCTTAGGTGTTCTCTCTCGGTCCAGGGTGCAGCAGGGGTCCGAGAAATCCCTGCTCACGTAGTTTGGAAATGTCAGCAAACACTCTAGTCCTATTGACGCAGACATGACGAGATGGGCACAATGTCCACTGTGATGCCTCTCTGAGATGGCCAGAGCCGCTCCGAGTCACGTGATTTTATTCCTCAAGTCTTATTGGGCCTTTTATTCTCAGAGAGATGAGTTTAGTAGAAGCAAACTGAGGTTTGCTTTAGGTTGACTTTGATTATAATCATCTTCAAATGGTAAAGGCTCCTTCCTTTTACATAACTGCATCTGTAAGAAAAACAAAACAAAAACACGTCATCTCTTTATGTTGGTTGATCTTGTGTCAAACTCAAACAATTAGCTCCAAAAGCACAAAAAGGACAAGACTGGCAGGTTATGTAATATTTCACAGCCCCGAGTGGTTTTTAAAACTGACATACTTCTAAAACAATAATTAGGACTTTCTGTGCAGCTGATTGAATTATTAATTTCCAAAAAGACTAGTGTGTATTCACTTTCATACAAAGAAATTTCTTCTTTCATTATGATTTAGATGAAATTACATGATTTTAAAAGCTGCATAGTTTAGCAGCAGAGAAAATATCATTTGGCGAGACCGGTGTGACACCAGTCCTGTGTAAATACAGCCTCAATGTCCTGCAGAGTGAAGATACTATAGCTGTTCAAGTGTGTGGGCCTGTAAATAATGGCCTCTAAGGACAGGAAAGTATTATCAAGGAGGCAAGCATAATCAGTTAAGTTAAACTTAAGTGGGGTGTGAACCAGTGTGGAGGCATCTTATCCAAGACAACTGTGACTGGCAACACTCATTTTCTAAAAAGTAGGTAGAACATGCACTCTGTCACACTTGGAGCTGGACACACACACACACACACACACACACACACACGAGCTGTACCTAAAGACGCTCTATTAGAAATTATGCACAAAGAGCTGTGCAAAAGGGTCCTTCCCTGGCGCTCTGAAGGGGCTCAGGTTGGAGGGACTAGAAGTGGTGGGTGACTGACTCACATAAAAGACAAGATGAAAGCACAAGGAGAGAGATGGAAGTAAGAAGGACGCTCTACAAGAAAAGCTGCGCCACAGGGAAAAGCCATCAACATGAAAATCTCTATAAGCAATGCTTCCTCTACATTTACAGTTCTGCTTTACATTTATGTGGCTTTCAAGTTAGTATGATATCAAATATCTATAAAAGGGAATAATGCATTAAACTGTGACTGTATTTGTAATTATTAAATGTTACAGGTGACTTGTTCCACTTGGGCTTCGACAGTGAGGAGGTAGTTTACCTGTGCACCAGGGGCAGATCCAAAAGGATTGGCAGGCCTTATCACAGGCTGAGAGTACATCATTGTGGGCTGGTTCATCATCATGGTACCAATGTGGGGAGGCTTTTGAGAGAAGCAGACAAGAACACAGAGGGATTATTACAAATTAGGTTGAATATCCTGCTTTTGACAGTTTAAAGTGGCATCATAGTATCTTTAATGTAACATATAGAAAAGAGCTTCAGTACATATTCTAACCTTCCTGCTAAAGATATCCTAAGTGCCTTCTTGATGAATGTGTGCCAAATGTTGAATGTACTCCCAGTTGACTTACCATTGCATATGCCATCATGCCCGTCGGTGTGGTTGCAGGGAAGGCCATGACAGATGGCGCCTGAAGTGACAAACAAAACGAGATGATCACGACATAATCGGGACACAAAATCAGGTTGCCCTGCTCAGCTTTTATTACACTGGAAGTTGCTTAAAACAACAATACCTGCAAATTAGCATTTCTATCTATTTGGAAATGTGGCACCAGAAGAAGAGTGGTAATGCATTAGGCCACCACCTGCCTTCAGAGCTGAAAGAAGTCAGCAGGATAAAGACAGCAGCTATACGAGAGCTCATCGTGTTCTGACTTGCTTCACGATGACCTGCACTTGAGTCAGCTTCAAAGACACCTGCTGCTGAGCTTAATGCCTGAGCAGCTTTCACAAGAAATCAAAAATACATGATGAAAAGGAGCGTGGGCCAGAGCAAGTGAGTATCTGAATCAAAAGGAAAGACTAAGCATTTCTTGTGCTTCTGTCTGGATAAGGACCAATCTACATCTGTATAAATGTCCTTTAGGTAAATGCATAAAAGGTGGACACCGGTTGTATGAGTGTGTTGTCAAACTATGAGGGGTGTACTTTTAATAACAAAGACTAATTAAAGCCAGGGGGTGATGAGAGCCGTGTGGTGGCTGTAGAAGTTATTGTTGGCAGGTGCAGAGCTCCTTATAGAAAGATAAAAGAGGGAGGGAAAAAAAAATAAATAAAAGACAGAGACCCTTTATGCGAGCTTCTCCAATAGGCCCTGAAGTGACAACAAACCCAGATTTGTCTCATGCATAACGCTCTTGGGAAGGATATGTTTCATTAATTTTTTAGTCATTGGAGAGAAAGGCACAAGTCGGAACTGAAGCTGCCAGCAAAATCTTCTGACAGAATCAGGAGCTCTCCCTCTCATGTCCTCCTCCAGACAACATTAGGTCTGTTTCAATGATGCCCAACACAGTCACTGGTTAAACAGCAGCAGGCCTCATGGCACTGAAAAGTGAGAACTGCCACAGCTATCAACATAAAGCTAGATAATATACTTAAAAAATACAGCTTGAAAGGTGACAAAAACAGAAAGGGCTTTGTCCAGACTAAAATTATAGAATATATTGTGGGTTTTATGCTCTGAGGCTTTTGAATACCATCACAATGGATTTGAAATGAAACAAACAAGATGTGCTTTAACTGCAGACTTTTAGCTTTAATTTGAAGGGTATTTACATCTAAATCATGTGAACGCTGTAGGAATTACAACAGTTTGTACAAGTGCCTCCCACATTTTAAGGGACCAAAGGTAATGGGACAATTGGCTGCTCAGCTGTTCCATGGCCAGGTGTGTGTTATTCCCTCATTATTCCATTTACAAGGAGCAGATTAAAGGTTCAGAGTTCATTTCAAGTGTGCTATTTGCATTTGGGAACTATTGCTGTCAACTCTCGATATGAGATCTGTCACTATCAGTGAAGGAAGCCATCATTAGACTGAAAAAACAAAACAAACCCATTAGAGAGATAGCAAAACTTTAGGTGTGGCCAAATCAACTGTTTGGAACATCCAAAGCATAGCACCTCATTAGTGAAGCATGTGGTGGTAGTGTCATGGCGTGGGCATGTATGGCGCCAATGGAACTGGTTCTCTTGTATTTATTGATGATGTGACTGCTGACAAAAGCAGCAGGATGAATTCTGAAGTGTTTCAGGCAATATTATCTGCTCATATTCAGCCAAATGTTTCACAGTGCAGATGGACAATGACCCGAAGCATACTGCGAAAGCAACCAAAGAGTTTTTTAAGGGAAAGAAGTGGAATGTTATGCAATGGCCAAGTCAATCACCTGACCTGAATGAGATTGAGCATGCGTTTCACTTGCTGAAGACAAGACTGAAGGGAAAATGTCCCAAGAACAAGCAGGAACTGAAGACAGTTGCAGTAGAGGCCTGGCAGAGCATCACCAGGGATGAAACCCAGTGTCTGGTGATGTCTATGTTTTCCAGACTTAAGGCTGTAATTGACTGCAAAGGATTTGCAACCAAGTATTAAAAAGTGAAAGTTTGATTTATGATTGTTAATCTGTCCCATTACTTTTGGTCCCTTAAAAAGTGGGAGGCACATATAAAATCTGTTGTAATTCCTACACTGTTCACCTGATTTAGATGTAAATACCCTCAAATTAAAGCTAAAGGTCTGCAGTTAAAGCACATCTTGTTCGTTTCATTTCAAATCCATTGTGGTGGTGTATAGAGCCAAAAAAATTAGAATTGTGTTGATGTCCCAATATTTATGGACCCAACTGTATAAATAAAATGCACATAGGAACACAGTGCACACTCTTCCCCACACAAAAGGACATCAGAGCAACCATTACGGCACCAATAAAACAAAAAGGGCTTCAATGGGCCAAGAACAAAAGAAAACTAAAAACTCCACGAGGACACATCTGGCTGGCAAAGTGGCGCTGGGCATTTGGCAAATACGAAAGCACACTGGCCCCGACATTAGTGGAAAGCAGTCATAAATTCTGCACTGGCCTGTATGGAGATACGACCTGCTGAGGCTGAGCAGACAGCACAGAGTGTGGCTAATGTGGCAGAGTCCTGGCTGGAGCATGCTGTGGGCCACGGTGTTAATGTACTCACTACAGTGGCGTGGCTTCTGAAAGATCTGTGCAGCTGAATGTGATAAGTTAATACTAACCAGCGCATGCCAGTGCTGGTCAGAGAGCATCGAGATAAAGCTAAAAATGACAGTTGTAGTACACTTACGTATTGTGGGAAAAACATGGCGTTCTGTATGAACAATCGCACACCACAGATATACATTAGGTTCAGATAAAGGAAATAAAAAGGGTAGACAAACAAGAGCAGACAGGTGTAAGCGTTACCATGGTTGCAGGGTTCCAGGTGGTGGAGGGGCCTGTCTTGGGTTGCCAGTTGGTACCCCCGGTCAGCTTCTTCTCTCCCGGCTGACTCCAATGCATATCACTACAGGCATGAGGCCACCATTAGCCATGTTCAGAATGCATCCAGAAGATCAAGTTAAATATTAGCTGTACTTACTTCTTTGACATTCCGTTGCTGATTCCCAGATCTAAAGGAAAAAAATAAAAACATTCTTTACTTGTCCTCAACAAGGCAAAAAAAATTCTAGGGGATTATGATTGTTAAACATCATTCATTTACAGCACCTAGGACAATATGGTCATTTACTACAGGTCATTTAGTATTTATGTATATATCCTGTGTACAACAAATTATTTTGTAGTTTAGTCATTTCACGACTCGTCTACATTCCTATTATTATTTATTCTAAGATACACAAATCTCAACTGAAGTGGTGCACTTACTGCCAACAAGATTGGCCAAAGAGGAGTCCAGGTCATTTGACACGAGTTTGTTTGGTTGCTGGCCGTTTAGAGTCGGGCCCTGATTGGGTGAGGATGCCACTGTGGGTTTCAGGATACCACCTAAAACATCTTAAAAAAAAGGGGGGCAAGACAACGAGAAAAGGAAGGAAGGAAAGGGGGGTGGGTGAAAGATCGGGGAGCCCAAAAAAAGGTGAAGACACAATAAAACGTACCACGAACAAAATAAACAAACATAAAAACACACAAAACACAAACGGAGAGAAGACGTTCAGCGTGGATGAAGAAAGCAGCACAAAAACTGATTAAGCTTGGACTGTGTGAGAGGAGTGTGTGTCGAGTCAACTCACCCAGTCATGCATATGCCATGCAAAAAGCCAAGGCCCCAGGGAGTGAGTAACCCCAGGACGAGGGAAAAGAGGGAAAAAAGGTCAGACTTTGAGTGGTCTAAAAACAAGTGAAAACCAGCAGCTGCTAATGAGTGTGACAGCGGTTCTTACTGTATAGACGGCAACATTTTTATCAATTACCAAAAAGTAAAGACACCTCCTCAATATGAAGGTGAAATAGTCATTAACCTCTATCACACTCCTGTGGCACAGTGGCAGTTTATCTAAATTAAAGAAAATATTTATTAAATAAACATACTTCACCGAGTGGTCTGTCTTATATTGTGCATTTACAGTTTATGGAGGCCAGGACATGTAATAGACACTTATCACCTAAAGATTAATGTTTTTTATATCGAGCCACAGCACAACACACAATGACACATCAGTTTTTGCACCTGTGCATGCTATAAATAAGCACTGTGGCGAGATGGCAGAAGCACATGACGAGTGTTCCATGATGTGTGTGGCCACATAATTACTCACCTGTCACTGACTTATGTAACAAGCACAGTGTTAACTTTAAAAAGCTTGCGCACAACAAAATGTAAGTCCAATTGGCTTTTTTGTAGTATATCAATTCAGTTAATATATTAAGAAAACTTTGTGGTTGTTATTGTACTAGAGTAATCAATGCTTGTTCGGGAGGACTTCCAAGCATTGGTTGTTCTCATAAATGGCACATTGACAAACAAATCAAAGTCCAGCACTTTGATTTTTCAACATGATTCAGTAAAACACACCATTTTTTCCCTTGAACTTAAGGTGGCAGCAAAGGGACTACTTGAAGGCTCTTACCTGTAGAGTCCAAGTTGTTTGCATTGGTGTTGTTGCCAAATACAGAGTCAAAATCAACGTTAAGGTCTTGAGAGTTCTGTGGCGTCGGGGAGGCATTAAACCCTGGTAAAGTGATGAAGAAAAAAATAAATAAATAAAAAGGTTTTCAAACAAACTCTTTCAATGACAAGACTTTAGAACCATGTAGCCCCCGTGATTTTTGCAGTGCTGTACCAATGTTATAACAACTACAAAACTACACACACAGCAGTTGGACACAGGCTTCTAAAAGGTGGACCTACCTCTGAATAGACCAGCTACAGCAGAGGGCTCAGAATGGAAGAGTGAAGTGGTGGTATAAGGCCCACAGAAGGAGTCTGACACACAGCGAGAGCAGCAGACAGAGACAAAGAGGGAAAAAAGAGGAAGAGAGTAGGAGATTATAAAAATACAAAGGAATGAGAGGAATCAAAAGACAAAAGCGAAGGAAGCCAAGACTCATCACATAGCTAGACTAAATAGAGGGCAAAAATTTAAGGGCAACTGGAGGTTAGAAGCGCTAAACAATGCAGATTTACACCACAAGGCATGTAGGAGGCAGGGAGGGGGGGTAGCCGCAAAAGCACTCCTTTAACACATTTAGGCTTTATGGCGTGTCCACTTCTATCCATGACCAAACTACACACAACAGCTCTTTAAAGGGTTAAATGTGTCAGAGTACCAGGCAGACGGTTGTAACTCCAGTACCTGCAGCAAAATGCTCTACATGGGCAGTATCAAGATCAGATGACAGAGGGGAGCTTGAATCAAGAAAGGGATTGTAATGATCTGCAGAATGACAAAACAAGGCTCTAGATCAAGATGGATAGTCATGCACCGAAATTTGAAATGCAAGCATGAGATTAAACAGCCCAGCCGAGAGCAACAAACATCAGGAAATCAGATTTTGAAACAAGAGAAACATAAATACATAGACCAGGGTAGCGTGCCAGAAATGAAATGAATGTGAGAAAAGTGGCAGAAAACTACACTATGTTCTGGCATTTGACCCTAAAGGCATTTCCTTCATTTTTTACAATTAGTCTTTAGTCTGTCGGATCCCCAGCCAGTATGTATTTCAACACTATGAAGTATCAACATGCCAAAAGATCAAAAGCAGCTAAACAGTCCCACCGAACACTTCATGGCTAGGCGTCCTAGAGGACAGACTGCCATTGTCGGAGGATGTCATGGACAGGTGGACAGCATCGACAACAGGTAGGGTGAGGAAAGGGTTTGCGTTTGGAATGTCCTCCGCGGCATCTGCAGCAGAGGCAAAGGGATCTGAGTAGACAAATGGTAGAGGAACACAGAGGTTATGGATGTTAGAAGGGAGAGAAATGGAAACATGTTAAGTGGATGCAATGACACAATGACTGGAGCAAATATCAGTAGAACAGTTTGAGAGATGGTAAGAGTTACATGCACTATATTTGATGAGTGAGTGAGTGAAAATACATGCAGACCTTACTCAGAGTGAGCTCATAGTTCGATTAAGACTTCGCAGCTGGAGAGAACCAAAGTTCTGTCTCAGGCCAATGCTGCATTCGTGTGTCGTCAGAGCATTAAGCCTTTGTTCAAAGGTTTGGTTTAACCCCTAAGAAGCATTAAACCCGACTCGTTTGTAGTGGTAAATGCAAATATACCAGGTAAATTTGCTCATTAATCATATCAATGGTAACAGACCAACTTTACGAGTTAAAACGTTTGAACACGACAAAACTATAAAAAGCTTGTTCTTCTAAACTCTTTATGACATGAACAGAGCACAATAACTGACAAACAGGATAATCAGAGGCAGGTACTTATACTCTTTGTAGGGCTATAAGTGAGTATGTCTCCAAACAGTGTTCTTGTAACTTTGTGCTGCTCAGAAGCATGCTCAGTGCACTGTGTTGCCCTCATTGGAGTAAGCTGTATACATGCAGCAGTATCCAGCTGTCACACTCCAATTTTGAGAAATTTGAATGACTGCCCCCCCAATTGGTGTGAGGTGTTTACATGCAGTTTTGCAGCCAACTTCGTACAACGTGTATACAGATTTGTGTTTAAAAGGTAGGTCTATTTTCTATAATGTAACCCTCCCTACACTACAGAAGTATGTTTTTTTTTTCCAAACAGCTACATATTATAATCAGCACTTTAATCTGTAAATACATTTATCATAAGTTAATGTTATTATCACAGGCACTGTTTAAACATCTAATGATATGAAGTGAAAATCAAACATTTTTTTAAGATGCCAGATAAAGCTACCACAGTAAATATGAACTATACAAGCCAACAACATATTAATGCCATTAACTGAAATTCAATTCCAGAAGTGTATGTGTAAAAGTGAAACAAGGAGACGTATGCAAGTGTTGCCAGAAAAAGAGCGCTCTCACCTCCCCATGTGTTGGCTGTAGATAGAGGCAGTGGCTGCTGGAAGGCTGGCTGCAGGTCCAGCAGGTCGTTGGCCGCTTTGGAGATGCTAAACAGATCCAGGAGAGCAAGGGCATTCAAGAAAATCTCATATAAAAGGCATTCATACAACAATGAAATAAGCAGGATTAGATGTAGTCAGAGTGATTTTAAGGAGTAACATTTGGTTCCTGACCCGTTGTTGGTGCTAGGGGTGGAGAACAGGTCAATAGCAGGAGCTGAATTGATGATCCCATCCACTGTGGAAACTGGGGACGAGTCTGTAGTCGCTGTAGCTGGATTCTTTTGGAGCTCCTTCAGACGCTGCTCCTTGCAAATGTTTTGTATTAGTATTGTGAGCATTTACTGATTTACTGTATAGCATAAGTCAGAAAAAGTAGACGCAGTAAAAAAGAACTCTATGCTTAAGATTTTCAAAGCTAATCTACAGCGAGAGTCAATTGTGCCATAGGTATCCTTCTCAAACACACACACACACACACTGTACATTAATTGTTCTGTGCTCTAAGGAAAGGAATGTAGGTAAGGAAGCAAATGTACTTTTAGTGCTTTTAGGCGAGCCTGCTCTTCCTCGAGGGCTGCCTGTTTTTCCCTTTCGTCCACTTTGGTGAAGGATATGCCGGTGTTGGCCAGAGAGGAAACGGCATTGGACAGAGTGCTAGCCCTGATTGGAAGACAGACAAAATAGTACTACATGAGTCAAATACGTTACACAAATTTACTAAATTAGTTAACAGTTGTTTTTGTTTAATTTAATAAATTACCACAACAAAGCATTGTTTCTGCCAACTGTTACAGTTCAGCTCACAACCATTTGGAGTGTAAATATATATTATTTATTTACAATTTGATTATTTATCAAAATTGTTCAGCCCTGGTCCAGAAGAGCGGTGTCTGCTACGTAAACAATGACGTCATCAAAGTGCCACAGTCCTGTCTCCATTTAAACCTGCTGTGTAGCAGTGAGAGACTGGTTTTCTGCAGAAAATTTCTAATGTTTAGAATGCTGGGTTCATTTCCAGCTTTGTAAACATTAAATTCATAAAGCTGTACCAACTCAATATTTGAGTCCACAGGTTCTGCTTGTGTTTAATGCAGTGTAGAAAATTATAATAAAGTCTAACACACTGAACCAAACCATGCTACACATTTTGGTGAAAACTGCACTTACAGTGGTGTGCTACATTAGTAGTTTAATTTATAAGACAAAATATTTTGACATAAGTGCACTGAGGCACCAACAATATCAGTTTGCTGTAGTAAACAAACTCATTTTCTGAGCTGGAATAAAGTCAGGCCATGCAGACCTACCTGCTAGCTGCTGTTGAGTCTTTGACTTTCTTCCCTTCCAAAGAGGCCAAGTGCTGCTCCAGGGCATCAAGTAGGCTGCTGGGGGCCTACCATAAAAACAATAATAATGATATTACCTGGGCAAAATAAAAAACACTAAACATTGAAGCATGCCAAGTTACTGTGCACCAAGAGGAGCTACAGCCAAATACAGCACAGAGACAGAGAAAATGTTTAAAGATACTTACGCACACCGTAAACTGAATGAGAAGATAGGGAAGGAAAGGAAAAATACAGAAAATAAAAGGTGGTAACTGTATAAGATAAAACTAAGAACTCTGACAATAAAGTTTCCTAATGAAGGTTTTCTCTATCGTTCCTTGACTATACTCTCTAGCTATGACACACCTACAGAATGCGAGGTATAAGTCCCACACTGAGGGCCTGGATTCACACCTTTATTTGCTGTACGCAGCGCAAGGTCAGGAGTAAGTGTGAATATGAAGGAGCTTCTAAGTGCACTACATGGCTCATGCATTAGCTGCCGATGGCAATTTGTGCTGGGCATCGTAGGAGAGCTGAGCTATAGGGGTGCTGCCTGTGAGCAGACAGTGGTAGCCAAATTTTGGACATTCACGCAGTGATCTAGAGGTCAGCCAAGCCAACACACACACAAGTTTTTTGGAGCATAAGCAATAAATTAACACTGCATGGAAAAACAAAAGTTTAAGACTTATGCAAGTTATGATAACACAGCTATACGATGTGTTTGGACTGTTTGAAAGTTATGACTTTTTTCACTTTAAATTATAACAGTGTTGATTTAAACAATTGTTTTTAGTTCTGTTTTTAAAACAGAAAATTATTTTACTATTTTAAGTAGCTGGAATGATATTTTGCTACATATTCAGCTCATTTGGTTTTCCCAAAATTTGGCCATTTTCCTTGCCAAGCCAGGAAATCAGAGAAAGCAATGCAAGTTAGTAACAGCAGGGATGCCAGTTATGTTAAGATGTGTCTCTAGGAGCAAAGAAGAGCTTGTATTTACCTGAGACAGATCTGGGATGTCTCCTCGATCAATTCCCACTTGCTGCAGGAAGAGAGCAAAGTTAGCTAAAATTCAGTCTTGTGCGAGGAGGAAGGCCTGTTATATCAATGTCCACTTGCCTCTGCAACTTTGAGGAATTCTGAAATTCTAGTCATTCGTGTGAGGAATTTCTTATATATGTCCAGTCCTTCTTTGCACTGGACTTTCTTCATGTCAAAGTATTTCTCTGTCAATAGAAAAAAACAAAACAATAAGCACACAATACACATTTTCAGTAATAATTCTAATTAGTTCATTCATTTTCTATTGTAGGAGGAAATAACTTTGCTCTGGGGAACAGTGCTCATCATGCGACTAGTAACTTTAGGCAAACCTTGGTCGGTGCACATTAATTTAAGGCTTGGGTCAGAACAGGATTTGTAAGAAGTGCTAAGAGAACAGATTTGTTTGAAATAAGCTTGTTAGCAGTCTGTGGCTACAGGACGCCAACAGTTTAACAGACCTTCAGTTAATTCAAATCTGTGCAGTGAGAAGATTTCTAACAAAACATGTTGCTTTCAAGGATGAATGCCTCTAGGTACATGGCTGTTTTAGTAAGTAATTTAGCCCTGACCCTAGTTGTCCATAAACGGTTCAAAACACATCAAAATAAAATGTATGCAGAACTAAACCAATGCAAACACATAAAAATAGAGTACCAAGAAGGTTTATTATCCCCTCATTGTAGGCTGCAAACAGTCGAATGGCATCTTTAAACAGAAGCATGAAGGCTGCGTTAATGACACCATTTGTCAGTTCATTGGCATTAACCTGAGGAACCAATAAACAGTAAAAAGGTGTGAAGAACATGTGAATTATAAAAAAAAAGGGAATGACTACAAATGTCAAATATATAGCCCTTACATTGAAGTCGAGTAAGACATCCATCTGGTTTTGAATAATAGGAATGGTCTTCAGAAGCTTCTCTGTGTTAATACTTCTCATCACTCCGTCAGAACTACAGAAAGAAAAATGTATGTTTCATAAGCCAGCATTCTAAACTAGTTTCACAACACTTTTAGTTAAGGTGAGAAAATGGCTTTACATAATAAATACCAATAAATAATTGACATAAAAATCTATTCATATTTCCACATATTAAAAAAGAGGAAAATGCAGGAGGCTTCCAAATTGGAACAAAAAGTTGACAAACAGAAACTGTCTCCTCAGGTGCTCTGACAGAACTCATTTAATGGATGCTGCCTTGTGGCTCATGCTGTGATGTGCAGCACTACTAATCAAAGCTGCTTACCCTCTTTTCACTTTAGTGAAGTCAAAAGCAACTTGTCTGTAGGACACAGCCTTCTCATTCAGGTAGCGGCTATACCGCCTGATGAACGTTGACATGTCGTAACCTGGTTGCAAAAGAGAGGGTCATGTAAAGGTCATGCCACACTTGCATAGTACTGTGAAATCTGTCTTTTGGTGGTTCTATACCTTGTAGGCCACTTTTGTCCAGAAAGTTGCTGAGGTTGAATAGAGTGTTTCTTGAAGCCAGATATTGTATAAATCTCTGCAACAGAAAAATGATGACATATGAAAACTTACACAAGTGCCTTTACCACATCAACTCTCCAAGTATTGTGCAACAAACCACTTTCTTTAGTCCATACAAGTACTGTATGTTTCAGAGTGCCAGTGTTTAAACCTACACAACTGTTAGTGCTAACCTCATTGCCATAGACCATCAGCTGGTGTGTGGTGGTGAGGGACTTGAAGACAACCACCCAGCTGGTGTTGGCGGTCCTCTCAAACAGTGTGTCAGCCAGCTGAGGGATGTTCACATTCATCTCATTTGTACACTGGATCAAGTCTAAAGAAATACAAACACAAAAAAGGATGGTGGATCGATGAGCTAGTGTGCCAGTCACAGGAAATGGAATCAGCAACACCTCAGAAAGCTTCTATTGCACAGAACTTTCTCCATGTAACTTCCTTATTTTCTCTTATCTGTTCCCCTTCATAACACCCATCTGACCACAGTCAATAAAATGCTGCTGGCAGAAAAACACTGGCAAAGTTTACCTGCACTTATTATGGATATAAACAGTTCTAGAAAGCTGGAAATTGCTTTTCATCAAGAAAAACACTGATGTTTAACTCAAACTGAAGAAAATGTTAAGTCCTAAAAAACACAAAGGAAGACAGGTGTCTTTAACCACTTTTCAACACTTTATAACCCATTTTTGCCATGGATTTTTCAAATTTGTTTATTATGAGTAAGCACAACTCAGTTTTGAAACGTGCGTGTGGTAAAAAATAGGGTATTCGACCATTTCCACACAATCTTTGGCATTTATCAATATGAACATGGGCTATATGACGTACGGAACTCTCAAATCCCATGCCAGGTCAGGAGGTGTTGTAAATATATGCAAGTTTTGTGTCAGCACCGAGCTGAGCAGCAAAACTATTAATTAAAAACACATTGGTACTTTCATGTTACGGTCCTCTGTAACAAGTTCAGTATTTTATATACAGCTCTGGAAAAAATTAAGAGACCACTTCAAAATGATCAGTTTCTCTGGTTTTACTATTTATAGTTATGTGTTTGGGTTAAAATTACCAATTAGTTTAATTATCAATACAGTCTATAACAGCAATCTCTTTATGTCTTTTATCAGATTTTATAATAACTTCAGGAAACACTCAAGTGTCAAAGTATTGTCACCAAAGTAAACCGTTGGTTGTATCACGAGTTAAACTTATTCTGTCTAACTTTTAATTTGACACGCAGCAATCACTTACAGAGTCGTGCTCCACACCCCCTCATCCCGGTGCCGTGAGGCGGAGACAGTATTGAAGGTGTGTCCGTCAGTCCTGATCCAATGTTTGCTCAAACACAACATTAAAAGTAGACAGTGGTCCATATACCACACATCTTGGCCTGCCTCAGTACTTCCCTCTTAGACCCCAGGTTTCACCAAAGACGTGCACCTGGCTTAGTGTATGTTAGCGACAGGGCGTTTGCAAGTAATCTAGAGGTTCACTCTGTAACAGGTGGTTTATATTTTTGCATTTCTTATCGAAAACACGCAGTGCAAAAGGGCAACAAAACGCAAAACTGTTCATTATAATAATTTTCGGACTCAGCAGGTTCTTGATCGTAGCGACTAGCGATGCTGTCTGGGGCTCAGTCTGGGACTCATTCTTGAGACAATTAAGGGCTCTGGTCCAGCTTTCCTTCTTCAGTGCTTTTTAAACATGCTTATGGTTTAACATAGTATTATTTTCCTTAAAATAAGAGTTATGACAAATATAACTTATAGTTACACATCAAATATTTACTTTCTTCAAGTATTTAAGTCTCAGATGTGGCTCGGTTGTCAACAAAAACAATATCTCATCTTGGAATATTTATTTGTCATTTCCTGCTCAAGGAAGGATCTATGTTTATTTTGTAAACTGTGGAAGAGTCAAGCTAAACAGTGAATATTTAGGGATGTTTCATTCAAATCACAGCAGGTTCAGTCAGGATTGACAGGGTATGCACAGTTTCATAAATCCCACGCTTGCTCTGTTGTATGACCACTTTTATGCTGAACTGAAAGGACACATCTGTTGGTTCTTCCTGTCCATCGAGAGCATGAAGTTGATCAATAAAGCCACAACTCATCAGATTCACATTCACGCCCCCATAGACACACACGTGCTGCTCTACAAGAATGCACACACAAGCAGATCTTGACATTTTGATAAAAAAGCTTTGACAGCGACAGTACTGAAACCATATCTAATCTTGTGTTGTCAGAGGTCACGCTATTTAGCTAAACAAATTTATCAGCAAATGGTTAGTCTCATTTCTTTAGCTGCGACATTTACAGAGCTCATAGGTTGCTGATAAATCATAATTGATATATATATATATATATATATATATATATATATATATATATATATATATATATATATATATATATATATATATATATATATATATATATATTATATATATAAATAAATAAATATAAATTTGTATGAGGCACCAGAGGATTGTCCTCATTTTGTCACTTTCCCAGAAATTATGCAATGGTAGTTGAGAACAGTCCCAGTCATCCAACAGTCATAGCTATCAGATGCCTAAGAAGCTCTGGCACAAAATAATGGTAAATATTTCAAAGTATAGAACATTATAAAACAAACTGACTTTTGCTCATTTGGTTTTACCTGCTATAACAGTACAATGTTATCAGTGTCAGATTAATGGGACAGTGTTTAATCTCTTATAGTAAGTTTATAGTAAGCATCAACTTGTGTGTGTAGGAGGTGGTGCTGTGACCCACTGGGGCCTGTTTACATGGGTGGTCTATGAATCCTCCTCAGTGTTTGCTAAAAGCCACACAATAGCCTTTTTTTGCTTTTTATATACACAATAGGCCAACCATGTGATAACAAAAGCCTTTTCAGATGCATCTGACATGGCTGCGTCGAGTACAGATCCACCAGCGACTTTCTCCTGCCGAGGCTGATCTGTGTAAGACAAGCCGACCTGCAGCTCTCTGTCTGACCACAGGCTGCAGCTTATGAGACTTTAATAAGTTGTATCTGACAAGTCTCTCGTCTGGTCACGCAGTGGTGAAATGAAATCAGAGTCGCATCTTCAAGCGGGGAGGTCAAAGTCATCTGAATGTTTTGTTTTTCAACATTTTTATTCCAACATGTATGCATCTTATACCATTTCAAACTCAATTTTTTAATCAGTTTTTGGTTTCCCATTTTGTGTGATGGATGTTGGAAGACAATGTTGATTATTTGAAGAATGAAGCAAGAAGTGACAAGAATCCTTTGTCAGGACACCAAGGCTTTTAAACCTCACTTTTAGGCATTGCAGTTTTTTTTAAGATCAACAATATAAGCTTGCAAAGTGTTACTGACTGTAGCTGGTTTGTTCACTACTGAACAGTATTGTTGGCTCTTGAGTTGGTGTGCGATATTAATACAATGCACATTCTTGTTACTCAATTGTGAAATGACTTTTTGGGAAAATTGCCTTTGCATTCTTTTCAAAGCAGAAGTGAAACTCTGGAAGGAAACCGTATTTATGTGTCTCTTCCACTTAATCTTCAAAGTCAACAATTTCACAAGTCTTCCGATTGTGAAAATGCCTTTAAAGCCATCAATGCCAGATTAAATAAAGAGGCAAAATTTCCTGCTTTTGTTAACATAAAGCCTAAACCAATTTACACAAACAGAGCATCTGTAACAGTGTAACACTGTAACAGAAGCTTATAGAACCCACTCATTCTGTGGGCTGAAATGGCCTGCATAGATTTCTGACAACACTCAATTTAGAAGCACTAGCAGCAAGAAGTCCCCTCTAACAAATATCCTGCTCCAAACCACTGACCAATACTTCAAATGTTTAGAGCAGAGTTACACTATGACTATGAGTGGATGGTAATACTATGTATAACTAGGATAAAAGCAGTAAAAGATTCATAGAAAAATCTTGTGCATGGAGGCACGTATCTAAAAGATGGACAAAACAGATTTCTGGCAGAGATGTCAACAGGGGGATGCGAGTTGTCGAAAACGTGACTTGCAGCAGAAAGCCCAAGAAAAACAGGGCAGCTGGTAAGACTTAGACAAGGGCTTAGTTATAAGATGCAGTGTTCTATGGCGGTGGTTCCATGGAGGATTTCCAAAAGGGGTAGCATGACAGGGCGCAGGATTAAAGTAGCTCCGAGAGCACGGCTGCCTTCGCAGATGGAGCTGACGGTCAACTGAGAACATGAGAAAGGAAGTGATGAGTAAAGCCTTTCGCAAAAAGGAAGTATGAGGTATGCGTTCCCACTGTGCAATAGATTCTCAGTAACTGCAGCCTACTTTAGCACACAATGAGGTTTTTGTGTCAACGCCAACCCTAACTCAAACACATTTATCACAAAGTAAACTGATGCTAAACTCTAACTCTAAGTGTTATTCTAATATATTTCTATACCCACTCTGTTCAAAGTAAGCTGCTGCTCTGAAGCATTATTAGTGCCCTTTGCAATCCTTGTAGATTCTGAATATTTAGGCATTTGTTGTTTAAATGTTTTTAGTGTCACGTTAATTAGTGCGCCTGCTGCTTCTAATACATAAAAACTGCACACTATAGAGGCCACAGCACAAATAAATTCAGTGAGTTTCAATGTTTTATGGTTTTAGGTTGGCATAATGCAGTGATAAGACAAAGTGCATGATTTTTGTTACATTAGAGAAGACATTTGTGTCAGCCCTAAGCTGCTTCCTTGTCAGGAGAACGCCCATATGATCATCAGTTAGATGGAGTTTGGAAAGCTTGAGGGATTTAAGATAACATGCCTGCAATGTCAATGGCATTCCTCAGCTCGAACGAGGCCGCTGAGGTCATGTAGTCATTTAATCAAAGGCATAATTGCCGGGAAGTGCATCAAACGCATCTGAACCAATCTCACATCTGATCAGCTCCCCTGCGCCCTGGGAAGGGGCTGTTGTATGTAATAACTTCCTGTTAGGTGTTTACCCGAGGCAATCCAGAGCTTGCTTTAGGAACTACAGAGGCACGTCCTGCTTCAGGAAATGTCTAGCCCCTTACAATCCAGTCACTTTAGGCTGAGGTACGGCATGGAGCCAGCAAAAACTATGCTGACACCACAACAACGCTCAGTAATGCTTTCTGATATTTCAGGAGAACTAACACAGCTACAGATGCAAAGGCCAAGGTAAAGTTTACAGCAAGTTATTCTTTTAGACGAGAAGTAGCAAAGTACCTCTACTTTCACAGTGTGGAGGCCCTCAGTGAAAAGACCCAAGTCAGGAGAAATACTGTACATTAGAAAAGAGCTGACCACAGATTTTCTGAGATCGCAGCTGCCAAGTGTCTGTTAGCAGACTGGTGCCACTAGTTACCAAAAACATTTGAAATGCACAGTAAAATTCTGTTCAGCGACAAGAACAACTCTCTTGTACCAACAGGCCTGACTACACCTCAACCCGTGTGGGCCACACCAGGCTCCATTCAGCTCTGCTAGAGCAAAAGCAGGGTGTCAGCAGCCTTTTTAAGCGCTGTCACTCGATACCACGGCAGTCACATGCTCATCCTGGAGGACTGGCTCCGTGTTTGGGGGAAAGCTGTACACCAAGCCTTACAGGAGGGTTCAAAGGTGAAGTTAAATATTAGCAAAGAAATTAAATCATGTTGAGCAGTTAAATCACACTAAAAGAGTAGGATGAGCAGGCCAACCAACCACCTTGTTGCCAAGGTTCCTGGGCTGAGGAAATCTAAGCGCATGACAAGAAACCGGATCTGGTCCAACCCAAACAATCAAATAATTCATATAATAATTGATCAGAAATGGTCCATCAGTTTATATTGCTGAGTAATGTTTCTCCATTGGGATTAAAGCCCAGAATTTGGAGAGCAAGATGGTACCTGGTTCATTGGAGTTAGAAATTTTGTACCTCCAGATTTACGTACCCGTTAATGCCTCAACAACAACTCCTCTGATTTGGGCTCCAACACAAATGAACCACTAAAGAAAATGTCATCACGGATACTGATTTTTACACAAACTTTATGTCCCTGGGGACTAATCATTCATGGGGTCAAAACTTTATGTCGGCAGAAAACTAGACAAAAACCACAACCTAGCCTTAAAGATCCCAACAGGTGAGACATGAATGAGAACATTCAAAGCCCCAGAATTTCATAACATACAACTGTGCATACGTCATGGGCGTGGTTGAGAGAGACTGGAACATAAGGGCCTCTCTGAATAAGTGCAGAGCCTACAAAGTGTGCAAATGAGTTGGGCAAGAATAGAGAGAAGAGGCTTTGTTAACTGGTTCAGATAGTTCAGCAAATTAATGTGGAAAAATGTACACAGGGTCAAAAGCATCCCTGTGACATAACACCAATACCATTTGCATACCAAATACATGCTACTCAAACACACACACAGAAACAATCGAGTGTCTTCTGTAACCTATCGGAAGCTGATCTTTTACCGCAAGCACAAACCTATTTAAAGAGCCAGTCACCAAATGCCTTTACAGATATATATGAATTGGCAGAAGGCAAATGGGTTTGTATGAAAATGGAGAGACATCAGAGGTGAACAAATCTATTTACAGAAACTAGTACATAGAATTATGAGCCAATAAGATACATTTAACTTGTCTAATGTTTAGCATGTAGAGGGCGCAGAATCCTCTACAGACTTTCCAAGTTGTTAGGACAGCGGTGCAATAGTTAATCATTTACATGGAGACTATCCAAGCCAACAAGTTTGGAAGAAAATAAAACATGTCTGAAATAGTGTATTTTGTAAAAATACTCCTTTGGAGTTTTCTGTCCAGCTGAGGGTACTGAGCTCATGACTAAGAACTATAAAAATTGAAAATGCAATTTTTTTTCAATCTATACATTTAATTAGCTTTTATAATTATGCTAAAATGTAATAAAGTTATTTCTGTTAACTATCTACTAGTAGTTTTTGATGTTTATATGTGAAGTGCTTCACATTTAAAAATGTGGAAATTATAAAAAAAAAAAAAGATGTCCATAGACAAACAGTGCAGCCTTCAGATATTCATAACCTAATGGAAGATCTTTGAACAAAAGGTGCAACTTCTTTGATTAAAAATACTTTCAGCACCTGTCCTGACCACTTCTAGGAGAAACACCATGTTAGTTAAGGGTATTTTCAAAAGACTAGTACTTTCATACATTTAGCTGAGGTGTAACTACACTAAATACACATGTATATTCTATTGTGTATTTTTTTCCCAGAAGTCATTTCACAATTACTTTAAACAAATATGCATGTAAATATGCTGTGTCTGCCCAAAGAAGCGGTAATGTTCTGTCTTCACTGCCCTGCGTCTGGTAGCTGCACAGTCCTAAAGTTATGTGACCAAGTTTATCTAGCATGCCAGCGTTGAAGAATGTCAAACGAGGCCCCTCTCCAATTCTGAGACATTGAGGCACACAGGGCCAAATCCAGACAGGAAGAAAATGGAATAGCAGCCCGGCACACAAAGTCTATATCTAGCCTGTGGTTAGTTCAAACATAAGAGTGCCATCCAGTCCTCTTTAAATACCTGAGACCTAAGTGAGACTGCTGCCCGCCAAAGTGTCTTAAGATTAACCTCAGGGCAGCAGCACCCCCGAGGAGACAAATATCACCTGGATGTCTGCACTGAATAAGGTCACTGTGCCAACACAATTCCATTACAAACACACATCAGCTGTAAAGTCAAAATCATTTATTATCTGGATGAAGTGAAGAATGAAATTCAGTCACTTCTGTCAAGAAAGGAAATTAGGATTTGAATTAAAACCTAAAAGAACCAATATAAACTAATCATCTTTCATTTTTAAGTCTGCATATTGAGCTAAAGACAACAAATGTTAAAGTTGTTCTTTTTGAATGGCAGCTTCATACCCAAAAATACTTTGTCCTGAAACTATGAGACATGCTGTGACACAAGTGAAAAGGGAATTGTGTGTCCTGATAAAGCTGTGTGTCAAAGTCCCCAAACTTACATTTACTTCCTGAAACATAAAAGCAAAGCAACCCATTGCATTTCATAAAGGCTTGGTCCCATGCAGTTTAGGAGTAAAAAAAAAAACTGTACCCACAGAGTGCAAATAAAATAATTTATCTTACTTAGGAGTAGAGAAACTAAGCATGCTAGTCCAAACATTTAGCTCAAGGCAACTTATTGTGCTCCTTCATAACCAACAACCCTCTTTTAAAAGGAATGTCTTCCAGTCTGAATTTCCAGTGTTAAACCGAATTAAAACCACACACTACATTGATAATCTTGTTTTAAAACAGCAAACAAACTACACTTTACAAATACCCAGTGGTTATTATATAACCTACCTGTGAACCCTCTGAACAAGAACATGGGTCTGAGAATCTGTCTTCGAGAAATAACGTGGTTAATAATTGAAAACTAGTCTTACACAGACCATTGAGACATATCTCACTATCAAAATCAATGTTAAAAAATAGTTTTCGTTTATCAAAAAGTGTGAAGATAGCTTCAAGTGCACAATAAATAATTCCTAATGTTCATCCCTGCATCTTTTTTCCACCCGGAGGCTATCACAGCACAGCTGCTTATGTTAAATGTACCCACAGGCCTCATATCCATAGACACAACAAAAACAGCATAACGGTACTCATTCCGACGTAACTTTAAATACAACAAACAGATTAAACCAAACGGTATTTCGTGAATACTTACAGTCCAAATGTTTCTTTTTTGGCCCCATTATTTCATGTGTGGTCGCCTTACACACAGTTTTTGAAATCGCCGAGCCGGTGACACTGTGTTGAGCAGCGGTTATTCGGTCCGTAATGCTCTGTCCAGACATCTTATATTGCCTCAGATGAATATAGGCCCTTCAAGAAATGCTATCAGGTCCAAAGGAGTAGCCTCGTGGTCGGTGTCAATCTCCAAAAGCTCGGTGCCACCTGAGAACACTGTGGACAAGAGAGAGAGACAGAGCAGATATAATGAGACGACGGCAGGGACTACGTTTCACTGCTAGGCTAGCTTTAGCTGCGATCTAACAGGGGTAAAACAAATTCACCCGTGCCGGTCTGTGGTGTAAAACACGTAAGTGAAGGTCAAAATGAAATATCCCGATCTTAGGACAAAAAGATACTAACCCAGATATTTAAATCGCACACACACACTTCTATGGTCTTTTCTCCTCTTCCCGTACAAGTCTTCTTACATACCGTCACTTGCCAGACAGAGAGGAAAAATGAGTTACTTCCGAGAGCAACTCTTCAAAATAATAAACCAAAGTGAGTCTGAGAGGCATTATTTCCCCCTTAAATATTGTGCCCAACGTGTTTTTAACCGGCAATTAAGACATGAAAATAAATAAAGTACAGTAATTTATGTTTTGGAAACATAATGCATTTTTATCCATTACGTTTGGTCCTTTAATTTGGAGTCAAAACTTTTATAATTCCGGTGTTTTCGTGAATTAAACATGTCACTTGATGCCATTGTGATTACATCTTTTCTCGTTTCCCACGCTGAACTCCGTCCAGTTATTTACAGCGCCTCCCCCTGCTGGCTTTAAATCATCATTTAAATGGACTGAAGGTTTTGGAGGAAAATGGCGGGTCTATTTCCTGCCCTGACATCTCTGAACTTTTGGTCCAAATGCACAGAGAGGAATAGCTGTACTGTAGCCTATTTTGAGATGAGATCTTTATAAAAGAAGATTGTCACAAACATTGTCCTGAAATGTGTGTTTTTTTCTTTTCTTCTATAATACCTATCTTTATTGCGGATGGAGCTCAACTTAATTAAAAGGTTTATAATTAAGATACAATACTTTTCTTGTGCTTATTCTCGTAATATACTACTATTTTAACTGAAAGTATCTAGAAAGATATATATATGTCTGCAAAAATTGTTCTCACGCCTTGTCTCGACAACGATCGTAGTCCCTGGTGGTCTAGTGGTTAGGATTCGGCGCTCTCACCGCCGCGGCCCGGGTTCGATTCCCGGTCAGGCAACTCGTGTTTTATGCTGTAGTTGTTAAATAGACTTTCCACGTCTATCACAGTCTGAGATGCGCGTAGTTACGAGTATAGATTATCATAGACCACACACAATAGAAATAATAAATAGTAGTACAAAACAAAACACACAACATCAGACAGATATATTACAAAACACAGTTGCTGTTTTGTGCTTAAAAATATTCATATTACCTCGATGTTGTTCCTTAAACGAACCCACTACTCAAGGTTTCTTAACAGAATCCTGCTCGTTCAAGTATTCTTTCACTTTTTCTTTCCCCTTTCTCCTCTCATTTGCTATAACTTCAATGACATCTAGTGGTCATCGGCTGTCATTACAGAAGTGCAAGCTCTTAATTCACTTTTGTGTAATTCATGTTTTTTGACAAATATTTAAATTCTTTAGTCATTAAAAAAGAAAAGTTAGAACTGCTTTTAGTTCTAAGTTGGTAAAAGAAAAGGTTAAAGCAAAAGCATTTGGACACAGTTTTCAAGGTGAAGACGTTTCGTCATTAATTTCAAGAGACTATCAACTGGTAAGAGATCTGAGCTTATATCTGTAGAGGGAGGGGTTTGACCTGAAACTAAACCTGATTGGACCAGACTGTTCTGGTCTCATAGTCATTAGCAATGAAAGGACAAGTGTGACTCCTGACGTGAGAGTTGTTAAATGCTCAGGAGAGTTGTTAGTGACACTGTTCCATTCAGGTGTTGTTTTTGTTCTAGGGTGAAACTGTTTTGATTTAGGTTTCAAAACACTGTTATAAATACTAGGCAACATGAATCTGAGGCCACTTCCTCTGTTCAGAGAGGGCTTTTCCATTTGAACAAAAATGGCTTCCTTCACACCTCTCTCGAACCGTCTGTCCTCAAAGGAATGTCCTTTCTCTTGGAGGTGGACTGCAGACTCAGGTCCTCCAGGCTTGGCTCTTCGGTGCTGATACATTCTCTTGTGAAGCTGTTGTTTTGTTTCACCAACATAACTGTCACTGCACTCTTCACTGAACTGCATAAACTACATTACTCTGTTTGTGGGGATCTTGTTTTTAGGATGGACCAGTTTTTGACGCAGTGTGTTCCCTGGTTTAAATTGGACTGGAATGTTGTGTTTGTAGGAAATCCTTTTAGGTTTTTCAGATAAACAGGACACATAAGGGGTAACTACACCCTTCCCTTTTGTTTATGTCTGTTTTGATTTTTTTGTCCTCTTGGTTTTGTTGGGTATCCAAAGTTTTCTAGGGTATCCACAGTCCCTCAGGGATTTACAGATGTCTTGTTCTTTCCGTTGACCTTCTGAGGTTGTGGGCACCTCTTGTGCTCTGTGCTGATGATGAATTCCAGCTTGTGCTGCAGTGGGTGGTGAAAATCAAAACAGCAAATATAAACTTCTACTTGGAGAGTCCTGTCCTCTCAAATAACCATTGCACAGTCTAATAAAGCCAGCCGGTTGTCTATGGCATCTTCACAGGTGAACTTGATGTTCTTGTCCACCGCGTTAATGTGTTCTGTGAAGGCTTCTACTTCCTGGGTTCTGATTTTGACCCACGTGTCATCAACATATCTGAACCAGTGACTGGGCACTGTACCTGGGAAAGAGACCAGAGCTGTGTTCTCTACTTCCTCCATGTACAGGTCAGCCACAATCGAGGAGAAGTCTGTAGAAGTTACCTCTGAACTGGAAATAAGTAGTGTTCAAACATATCTGAGGTTATAGATGAGGTTTGTCCTGTCCTGTAAAGATGTGTCCTGTAGTAGTCTCTTCCTTACAACCACAAGTACTTTTAAATTGGTCAAAGTAAACATGATTAGATGCAGAGGTGGGCAGAGGAGTCAAAATATCTACCCAAGTAAAAGTACAAAAACTAGTATTACTAGTAAAACAAATAATAGGTAGTCAAAAAAACACAACAGTATGTTGCTAATAACTTTCAGCCAGCAGGGGCGCAGATCCCTTTCTGTGCAATTTCAATGGCTAGCGCTCGCCATCTTTATTTACAAGTATAGACATTTAGCTGAGACAGCCAATTTGTTAGAAAGAACATGTCTTTTGAAATGGTGGGGTTATTTTAGTGCTTTTTGTCATTTGCTCTGCTAGAGTCCAGTGTATTGGGCTATTTCTTTATTACAATGCGTAGCGTGGTAGAGTACCTCTTGTGTAATAGGTCGAGCTAAAACGACACAATGACCACTGGGAAATGTTAAAAACATTGTATCCTCTAGCTAATCAAGTGAAAGTAAAGTCGGTGTGTTTTAAGAAATTAACTCTTTAAGTAGACTACAGTTGTTTTTCCCCAAAAATATTAATTATGTGAATGCAATAAGTAGGAATAATCTGTGAAAAGGAGACCATCTAGTATTTATTTATTTATTTATTATTATCAAATTAGTGAGTACAGTGCACATACAAAAGTTTTGTCCAATCACATGCTCACATAATTGAATAAGGGATGCTCCCATTGGTTGTTGCTTAATGCAAAGAAAGAGTCTATTCCAGCACTGGCTATGTCTGTGTGCATAGAGAAAATTCAAGAAAAACAAACGAGAAAACGGGAAAGAAAGGGAAGAATGGATAAATATTGGCAATGCAATATACCTATGGGTTTGCATGGGTCTGACGCCGAACTCAGAGGTAGAAGTTCTCAGAGCTGTAGAAGTTTAAGGTGAGCTCTTTGGGTTGATGTAACAAATTAGAATTGATTCAGTTTTATTGTGTTAATGAAATAGAAGCAGGGAAAGATAGCTATACTGTTAAATATTGCATCTACAAAGGCAACCCAAACTGGTGTGTCTTTTAAATAGTACCATAACATTACCATCAATACCAATCTAAATAAATTGAATATGAATTACAGAAACAAAATGTTCTTAAGTTGTGTTCTCATGCATCATTTCGGCTTAATACATTGATTTACATTAGGTTTTACAGTTTAAAAACATAAAACATCCATAGTTAATAACCACCTCACCTCATAACAGTATATTACACATTAAAAATCCCATTAGTTATTGTTTTTACACATATTGTTTTTAGACATATTGAAATGTCTGCATGAGTAAGCAGTAAATTAAAATCACACCCAACTCTGCGCTAAAGGCTATACAAATTGTAGCAGAGGATGGAGGAATCTCTAAGGAATGGACTCAGACTGAATTCAAACATCAGCTTGGAAGATGGTTCTCAGTCATCCAGATCATCTTCAAGAAAAGGTTAAAGCAAAAGCATCGGGACTTGGAAGACAAAAAAAGACTTATTGTAGCATAAGTCCTGCTTTATTTGAGCCCAGACATTTTGAATAGTAATAGAATAACTTCTTTTATAAGTCTTCCAATTAAGGTTAACCCTAGCTCTCAGCAAATTTAACAGTTCACACCTGAGTGTTGAATGAGCAAGATTAACAATACTGTTCATAAAGTTAAACAAATATGACAAATATATGTGAGGCTGTTCATTTACAGGAGGGATCTGGCATCTCAAAACATTATACACTGCCCATCCAAAACTCACCACCGGGATTTAACCAAGCAAACAGATTCTAAAAGTCTCACACTGGTTAATTACTGCAGTGATTGATATATTTCATTTGGCAACAAGGGAATAGGGCTAAATAGCCATGAAGCCTTAAGAAAACCTATTGGCAACACTAATTGGAATTAAAGGGCTTCAATGTGCTGTGAGCATAAAGATGTTGGTGGATTGGAGAAACGTTGTGAAAAGAAATGCCCAGGCTCTCCCATAATTAAAAAAAAAAAGATTATGTTGATATAAAATAAGCTTGGTAAATGTGAGCCACAATCAAAGTATAGTGTTTCAATAAAATAATGTTTAACTTACTGTGAAAGATCCAGCAATATCTTCAAAGAATAAAAGATTTTTTTCAGTGTTGAAAATGTCATGGTCTGTGCAGCACAATCTCACATCTTGCTTATTAACACAGCAGGTCGGAAGAACAACTTTCTAACTCAGATACTCAGAGTTTCCAAAGACCATAAGGGTGCTGAAATTTCAATTAGGAGAGCCAGACCTACAGTACATGCCTTACAAGTCATCTACAACTTCTAAACTTTTCTTTCCAATATTTTTTGTAGATGGTTATTTGTAAGATAAGTTAAGTTACTCCTGTATTAGTGTCACTCTGGGGAAACCCATGCAGTTGTAGCAGCAGAGGGCAAAAGCTATAGAAACAGAATACAACAAAGTATAAATAAATAATACAGAGGAATTATTACAGATAGCATCAGTGTATAACAACTGTTACTTGATATGTTGCAAATCTGTCGTATCGGTGTAACAGGAAGAGAAAACAAAACCATTGGCAAAGGCAAAAAGTGTAGAGGCTGGGAATTCTGTTTTTAGTCACTGCATTGTGTTTCCTTACACTATTTGACAGCTGAGATGAAAAGTGCCGCCTTAGCTTCGTCTGCCATTTCCCCTGTGAGCCTTTCCTTCTCTTCCAAGTAATTTACTTTTGTCACCTTCCGTCGCCTTCATTTACAGAAATTCTCAAACCTGCAGAGAGACACATTCACATTTAATTAAAATATAGCAACAGTACTTCAATCTTAAGTAAGAAAGTGATAGATGTCATTGTCATTATTTTGTTACTAACTGTCTTCAAAAATCCAAGCAGTTCTCACGAATAGAACAACGAAGAAGTACCTATAAATACATATTGATTTGTAGATGAGGCAAAAGGACAAAAATAACCCTGAGGAAATTAAAGCCTTTAATGCAGCCATCCCACAGCAGCTATACCATTCAGACGGAGAATCCCACTCCTTTGAAGAACGTACTTGTCACGTATATAATGGCTATGTCAGCGGGGGGAGACGAGCTAATGCAGGGATACTCTCCGAGGGACACTGAAAGTGATGCAAAAACCTGGCTACTTGTACGCATGCCAAGTGATGACATTTTAGCCAACAAAGGCCAGGAGACTTGGCCTTTCATTTTGTCAAAGACTCCAAATTATTTGTGTGCCAGTCAAACTGTTGAAGAGAGCTCAGTGTGACGGCATTGAGTCTAGGTACTTTTCACTCCGGATAAAGGATCCTTTCATCTGTTATATTTTATTTAATGTTGAAACGGATAAGATTGACTTGTTTTAACTTACGTGACTTATCCATATTGTGTCACACCTCAGACAAAGGATTTAATGCACAATGCAGAGGAAACTGAGTCGATTAGGAGGTAAGTCATAGAACAGGAGCAAAACACATAAAACTGTTGGAAATAACACATTACAACACCATGAAACAGTTCTAATTAAAAGTCTCCCTTTCATTTGCATGCATGAATGAATATACCACAGCAAAATGTGAGAAAACGTAGGGCTTTCCATCATCTGGAGAATGGCATTTAGAATTATTCACATCAATCTATTTAATTGAATTTGTATGTATTAGTGTGCTAACCTTCCCAGACTAATGCAAAAACTGGAGAAATTGCTTTGTTGCTTGTAAATGCTACATCTTAAATTCCCCACTATGCTTAGATGGAATGAAAAAAATGAAATGAAACTTTAAACAGTTGTGTTACACAGTGTTTATTCTACAATGTATTTGGCTTTTAATGTTGATTTTAAATTCTCAAATCATTAGAACCCACTACTGCAGAAACAAACATTGGCCACCTGGTTCAAAATACGTCAGGTCTCTAGAGCCTATTTCACCAACAAATGTTACAAGGTGTTATTTAGAGCTGGCTTCGTTGATTGACAGGCAGTGGAACAATGTTGTTTGTCACTGCCACTTAGTTTCCATCCCACAGCTCTAGTGTAGTTGTGATTAAGTCACACACGACCAACAAGACAACTTCAAAACATTCTGCAGGAACACCGGAACACCACAAGAACTCCTTTCTTACTGGTATCAGTCTATGTAAGATGAAGTCTGAATCAACACATATGCATTTGCTTTAAAAATAAATATTTGAAGAGGCATAACAATTGAATTTCCATTTATTAATGCAGTTTAATTGAATTGGACATCAAGGTATGTGAATGCTATAAATACCTGGATTTGTGGAGTGGAGTGTGCTCATCAAGTATTTCGCAAATATCATTTCATGGTCAATTTCCTATTTATACAGTCTAAGATCTGACAACATGTAACATTCAATAATCGTTCAGTTTTTACAGAGAATGGTAGGAGGGGACGGATATTGACTTTAACTTTGCAAAATGGACATAAAATCCCGATATACATATCAATAAGTTCAAAACATTATTTGATAGTCCAATATAAAATTATGGTGATGGATCATTGTAGAACAAAATTCCTCAGAATGACTCAGCAGGATGACAGCAAGCATTTGTGCCTAATGAAGCTAGTGCAACATCTGATCCATTATGTCACCAAACTACGCCTTGAAACCTATCATTTTGGTAGAAATGTTTAGTCAGTAATGTGCATTCACCAGGGTCATCTCAGGACACATTTGTTAAAACTACTGGCACATTACAAATTGCAAAAGGGAGACGTCAGTTCATCTGTGGCTGTGGTGATGTGGCTGTGGCAGTTTGTGTGACGGCTTGAAAGCAACTGTCACAAACATTGCATTTGCATAAAGGTTCATCTCAGGTCAGTGTGAGCCGCCTGACTAATATTAAAGTCTGTGATTTGTGAGTCACTCCATTTCCCCCCAGGTTCCACTATCAAGCTGATCTCATTGGAAAATGTCTGCTTCCATTTCACCGTGAAGTCATTAATAACAAAGACCGCATTTTTTACTGTAACCTTTATTTCTACAAGACTCGTTAAGACTAGGCCTCACTTTTCCTTTTACTACAAATAATAATAATAATAGTCACCACATCATATAATCCTATAAAACCCTATACAGGCACAATCACAGTAGTAACACTAGATTTTAGAGCAACTATATACTGCTACAAAGTCTCATGGGAATATTATGTCTAGCATTTATCAGATGTGTAGAAAGTTTTGTTGATATGTTCTCATGAGATATAGAAGAGCTGGTCCACAAAAAGAGCTATTCTTTCTTTTTCAAAATGACATTACAAGAAAATATTAAATTAATGGTTTGAAGGTTAAAACCAGTAAAAATGCTGTGAAAAAAGTATTCTATCAGCAGAAAAATTCACCTGTTCCTGAGTGGAACAAGGTCACTAAAGACACACCTGAGCCTAACGACACTGATTTTTTGGGAAGACCATTCACATTACCTCGACTGAATTAATGACTGTACAGATTACAACTCCCATAGTATGGCTTATGCTCATCTTTTTCATGTTACATTTAAAGGTGCTTTACCTGATTCCAGCGTTTGCTAAACCATGATAGAGGCTCAGTTGGAACTGTTAGCCCCTCCTCCCAAGTTCCTCCTCACTCTCACAAACCCTCCCTTTTTCCTCCTACTTCACATGCACACGATCAAGCACGTCTCTCTTACGCGTGCACACTCCACCAATATTTATGCACGTTTTAATTCTTCTTTGGTCTCTTTGCTTTTTTCTTATCTGTATCTGTTTTTCACTTTTTCAGCTGTTTTGCCGTGTATGCAGTAACAGTAACAGTTAGATTTTTGATAGTCATGCTTTTACTGTTTACAGTTTACATTTATAGCAGCAGCCAATGAGCTCATCCCCTTTTCTGAGAATGTGATAGGCTAAGGAAGGAAAAGAAAGCTTCTTGCTTCCAGGTTCCGACTGCTTTTACCATATACTTTATGGGATATTTTCAGTTGAATACAAAAACAAGTTATGTACAGGATTTTTCTTATTATTCCTTTATTTATTCAGGTTACTCTTATTGAGATAGATGGTCTCATTTTCAAGAGAGACCTGGAAATATTATGTAAATCCAGGCGATAAAAACAGAACACTCAACAAATAATACTTAGTGTAAGTCGAGACTAGCGGTTTAAAAAGTCACTTATAAAATGTAATGACATGGCCCTAAAATCCATGTATCTTTCATAAAGTACTCCAGATCCCAGACGAGCCCCCACTTGACACAAGCCAGCTGGCACAGAACATACATAATATAAATATAATCAATATAAGATGTGAGTATGTTGATGTGAGAAGTGTATTGGATGAATACTGTATGTGCAGCTTGACTGAGTGCAAAACAAAACATAACCAGGAAAGAAAAGGAAAACAGGAGCATACTTGGAGGAAAGCAGAGGCAGAGGTTAGTCACCAGCCCTCTCTTAAATAGTGGGAAAAAAGTGGTATTGGGAGATCTCTAGTCCAAAGTAATGACAGGAACTCTGACTGACATATTCAGACTTTGCTAAGCAGCATCTGATACAGACATGAACATGTGGAAGTGGCATGAATTCGATCCTGATCAGTGTCATATAAAACATGTGTAAGCAGTAGAAATATCCCCTAACATGTGCGCCCATAATATATATATACATAACACACTGCTGGTTATCTGCACCCCCTCAGATGAATAATGCTGTGCTATTCATGCTATGGCCTTGTCAGGAAGAGGAACTTGAGAAACTCTTCATTCTAATGAGCCGTGTCTGTATAAAGTGCAGACGTCTCAAAGCTTCAGCACTGGGACTTTTTTATCATGTACCTCGAGCGAGCAAGGCCAACCAATTGTTTTTTATTACATCACCCAGCTTGACACCACATTTTTAAAGACAGAAACAGAAATAGGTGCAGGCATCCTGTCTGTATCCAGTAAACAAAACATGGACAGAAAACCTGAAAACTGAACATGTCAGATGTTTTCAGGTAAATTAGAACTGTCTGATAAACTTTGTGAACACACTATAAACACCAGCACTTAAAGATACATAAACAGATTGGTATAGCAATGTAACTACAGAAACAGAATAAACAAGGCTAAATCTTAAGGGTTTCTTTAATATCAGCTACAGTTCTCTGCACTGACTATGATGTATTTGTTTTTTTTCTTGTGTTGAAGTTGTTGATGTGATGGATGAATGTTACTTAAAAAGTCCACATTACTTTTCAGATTATGCTTAATAAAATCTTTATGTTGTCATATAGTAACCCGTTTCATTTATCAATCTCGGAATTAAATCTCCACTGGAAAATTTTACAAGTCTGTTTTTATTGTGTGGATCAGCCACTTTTCTGCTTCTCTGAAGCCACAATTGTCAGCAATGTTGATGTGAATTTTAGATCTACTTTAACTTTACAGTGTCCTTAACTTAAATTAAGGCCTGTCTATTAAGTTGTCACACAACCATATTGTTTGGTCTTTAGGCTTTATCAAGTGAGTGCCATCACTTTAAATATGTCATTATGTGTGCACTAACTATTAGACTTTATAAACTCCGTCATGTGAAAGCAAACCCAGACTTGAATGTTCAATGCTACTACACTGTGTTGACTTTTCAACTGTCTCCGGGCCTGTATTTGGTGGTAATAAACTTCTCATGCTTCTCAGCTCCAAGGTGGTCACAACATTTCCCTACAGGCACTGCTATGTGATTAAATGTGATCACAATACATTCTGCGTGGCACTTGATGTATTTTCTGTTCACAACAGATTGATATCTTTGGCATACTGTCAAGTGCCTGGACTACTGTACATACTCTTATTTTATACTTTATGAATATTTCAAAGTAAAGCAATACCAAACATGGCGGATTCTTGAGGTCAAAATACTTCTTCATGCATCAGTTAAGCAACATATATCCTAAATGTCCTTTGAATGACCAATAATTCAGTCTGAATCCGTTAATCCTTATGTAGTTCTCACCATGTAAATCTGTTGTGTCTCAAGAATGAGACTTGTAACGTCACCATTTGTTGTGATTTGTAGAAGATGTTCTCTGTCTGATAAGACACAGGGTGTGTAGCCAGTGCATGGAGTGATGAAATACGCTCTGGGGTAATTGAGATGCAGTCCCACTCTAGATTACTATCAGGCCACTCTAAAATGATCTACATTGTTCCTTGTTCCAGCTTTTGGCCAAATGCAAGTGTGTAGTAATTACAATTTATCTGGATTAGTATATAAAAATAAGATGATCCCCGGCTTTCGGAGGATCATTCTAAGATGTTGCTTGAAGTGAGAGGACCCTGAAGGAATTGACAGCCACCACTTTGCATTAGTTTATTATTAACATCTTTAACGAGAAGTTCAGCTGAATGACGGATCATGAATGTCGCCTAAACGGCCTGAAGCGGTGAATTCGATGCAGAGCAAAGGACTTATAAAGCTTTGAAGAACACCAGGGATGCACTCAGCCCACTGGCTATTCCCAATCTCACTAGACAATAAGGTAAGTGCACATTTTGTGGGATTTATTCAAGCAAAAAATACAACATCTCTCAAAGTTTTGAGGATGCTTTTAGGACAGAGAATGATCATACAGGAGAGCCGGTAAGGCACTTGTGAATGTGAATTGTAACAAAGGTTAGTGTAAAATTATCAGTGGAGCATGACAATGAGGAAGGAAATATACTGTAGGTGATTTTTCACATGGACAGAGTGTGAAATTGAACAAACGTCCCTTTTGTTTATTCAAAATAAATTGCAAAGTTTGTTCCAAGTTGCCTCTGCAGTGTGGGTTCAGTCTCATATTCCCCATTCCCAGTGCTGTCTGCTTCTCACTGTCGCATATACCTGTGTCGCATATGGAAAACAGGGCAGAGATGAGACGTTAATCCCTTAGACCCCATGAACTTTTGCTCTGCTCTTCTTTTTTTGTGTGCGCAGGAATCAAAGTTTGGGGAGGAAAGTGGCAGTGACTCGCCGCCCCATCTCTACCCGGATTGCCTGCTGCTGTGCTGACTGAGGCCTCAAACACACAAAAAAACATGAAAAGTGTGGATTCCCAGTTTCACAAGCTCCGGTGCGGTGGGCCCTACTCTCCCCCGGCCAGGCTTTGGTGGAGGGGTGAGGAAAAAAATAAAGAAAACGTCTCAGTCAGCGAGGCCAAGATCCACTGGAGCGATGAAAAGATAATTCTCCCCCTCCCACCGCTTCTGGACCTCATGCGGCGTCAAACCATTTGTGAGCAGTGACAGAGCCAGATTGGGCCGAAAGGATATGAGTGGGAAACCTGAAAACCTGCTCATGTTTCGGCCGACGTGAAAGGATTTGTATAACACATTGACATATGATGGACTTTCCCATGTAGGCTCCGGACAGCCCTTTTTTGTTGGCATGTTCAAATAATGAATCTCTTATGTGTAGCGTCCCTTTTTTCCCCCCTGCTCCCTGCTCCTGTTTCTAGTCGCCAGGTAGGGATGCTGTGCGGACCACTCCATCGTCTGCCCCAAGCTTATGGAGTACCGCTGACTCGCCGTTGTCCAGGAACCAGGGTAAGTTTGGGTTTTTTATTTACAAGCCGTTTGTGACGACTCGAACCTTCCTCCAATGCGCTGCAATTACTCCTTTAGTTTTCTCCAAAGAACTGAGCGCCTTATCTATGACTGACAACGATTATGTGATAAGAGGTTTTCACAGGACAATTAGATGAGCACATAGAGATAAGCCATTATACTTCAGAAATGCCTGTAGTTATCGGCAAATTGTCCAACATAATTTCTTTGAAGCCAAAAGCTGCAGGTGTTCGGAGATAATTCAATGTGACATTTGTCTGCTTTGATTCTGTTTGGCAGCTGCACCAAAGATCTGCCTCTGAAGTCAAAACTGTAAGATAGCTCAAATCTTTTGGGAGCATCTTCCCCTCTGACTTCAGCAGATGAACACAAGAATATCTTGGCTTTTAAAGCATAAAATATAAGATTTCACTTTGAGCTCTGTACGCGACATGTGCAAAGGCTGGAATTTTTTTTCTTCTTTTTTTTACACTAAGTTGAAATTCTCGCTCTTTTTCAGGTGCTGAAATGGAACATATATTTCTGATTCTTTTACTTTTTGGTGAGGCATTATCAGTCGGAGCTCAGTTCAATGGATACAACTGTGATGGCAACTTTCACAGTCGCTTCCCCGGTGAGAACACAACAACTACAGCTGGAATAATACACACTCTATAACACATTATTACACATGTACAGTTTAAAATGCTCACACAATACTGTATTATGAACATTATTCAAACCAATGCAACTTTTTGCCTATAAGAACCTATGGTAACAAGCCTCCATATTACATTACAATACATATAGTCATCAACACAAATTTTCTCATATCTTTTTGACAGTGAGATGTAACTGCCACATGTGTTTGCAGCAGTGCAGCTGAAGTCCTCTAGAGTGTTGTTTAAAATCTAGAGGACAAGAGGACAGCTGATTCAGTAGCCATCTTAAAAAAACGCCTGAAAAGACATTTCTTCCGTCAACACCTGACTGACAAACACTGAATTTTACTTCCTTTATATCGATTTCTGCTCCTAAAAAAAACTTTGTATACTGTGTGAGTTTAAACTGAATAGTTTTTGTGCACTTATGCTTTTTGTTACCTTGTGTTGTTAAAATTGCTTCCATTGTTTTCCTCACTTGTAAGTCGTTTTGGATAAAAGCGTCTGCTAAATGACTAAATGTAAATGTAAAATACATAGCATATGTATTAAAACCTCAAAATGAAGCCATGTGAAAAAGTAAATCTGCAAAATGTATACCCCAAAATGTTCATTCATTCATCTTATACCTCTTAGTCCCGTTAGGGGTCGCGGGTGACTGGAGCCTATCCCAGCAGCTTTGGGCCTGAGGCGGGGTACACCCTGAACAGTGGCCAGTTAGTCGCAGGGCTGACATTTAGAGACAGACAGTGACAGACAACCCTTCACTCTCACATTCATTCATTAGGGACACTTTAGATTTGCCGATTAACCTGTACATGCATGTGTTTGGACGGTGGGAGGAAGCCAGAGTACCTGGAGAGAACCCACAGTAACACGTGGAGGACATGCAGACTCCTCCCAGAAAGACCGGAGTCGGCCGAGAATGTTTGAGTCAACCAGGTTGAACTCACGACCTTCTTGCTGTGAGGCAGGAGGCTAACCACTCTGCCACGTGCACCCCGAAATGTTGTAATCTTTTTCTAAAGTAGCTAAATTTGCTTATTTGGTTGACTTCCATGTCTCCCGCATCCTCCACATGTCTGATCACATTTTTACACATGTATTTAATGTGGAAAATATTATAAGTGTATAAGCCTCAGAGTCATTTTGAACAAGTGATTGTGTATATTGGTGACATACTGAAGTGTTATGTGCCCACTTGTGTTCTCTGTTTAATTGGTTGCCTTTATTACATTTCCGATGTTTATTCATACAGCTTGTTAGAATTTACCTGCACACCATATGTTATGCATCTATAATCTTCAAACATCTCCCTAGCCTCATCAGCAGACTTCCTGTAATATCTGTAATGCTAAGTACTATATAGATGTTCACTGGTCTACCTTCTGATTTACACCCATTCACAAATTCCTGAGCGCAAACTGTGTTGGTCTAAGATTTCTATGTTATATTTCCCGCAGCTGAGAGGGACATCAGTGTGTACTGCGGGGTGCAGACCATCACCCTCAAGATCAACTTCTGCCCCGTCCTCTTCTCCGGTTACATCGATACTGACCTGGCTATGAACGGTCGCCACGGAGACGCCCACTGCCGCGGCTTCATCAACAACAACACCTTTCCCTCTCTAGTTATTTTTACCATCAGCCTGGCCACGCTGGAGTCCTGTGGCAACGCGCTCACGGTAAGACACTTCCAAATGGAGAAAGAATGCTCATTACGGTTAAAAATTAACTAGCTTGAAAATCCTGCAAGATGCAGGGTGAACTAGTGCAGAACACTGTTTAAAGTTACTTAAAAGCTTTACAAAGCAGTTAAGATGGTTTAGGAAATTAGAGTAGACTTTCTTTTATACATTCTCCCTGCTGGCAATGATTGGGTTCAATTCTTAACATTGCAAACATGCCCGTTAATACAGATCAAAAGTGCATTAAACATGTATGACTCCAAGTTTGCAAGCAAGAGCTGACAAGACAAACTCCAACTGAGAGCTCTCCTTTACAAAGCAAAAGCCAGCCTTAGTTTTCTGTACAAAGAACATCAGACGAGTGTTTCTTTGCAGGCATCAGTCTCCTTCAGAGTATCCACACTCTGATGTTGACAACTTGTGTTTATCCAGCATGGGAACCAAGACCGATGCTTGTTATCTTGGCATGGTGGGATCTTGCAGGCTCTGTCAGGCTGACGAGTGGGTGTGTGTGTGTGTGTGTGTGGGGGACAACTTTCTTCAAGCCCTTTAAAGGCAGTTTAGAGTGAGTCTCTGCTGAGCCAGATGTCTCTCCGTGGTGTTTTCGGCGGGACAGTTCCTGGAGGGTGTGTTTTTTAGATAAGCCCCGATGGAGTTTAGGATTAGTGGGGTGCATTAGTATGCTCTGTGGAATGGCTGATACTATCGAGGGCCTGTCCAGTGTGGCACAGTTAGATAATGGTGATCTTTTTAAGTGAGGCAGGATGGAAAGAGGAGGTTTTGGCTGCACTGATCTTGTGTGCTGCAGGTTTCCACAGCCATGGGACCCAACGCTTACGGAAACCTGTCGCTGGTGCAGATTGGGAGCGTGTCAGGGTACATTGACACGCCCGACCCCTCCACTGTCATTAGCTACCTGCCCGGACTACAGTACAAGTTCAGTTGCAGCTACCCCCTGGAATACCTGGTCAACAACACACAGCTCGCCTCGTAAGTCGCCAAAGTGGATACTTCTACTTCTACTCTATTATTACCTCAATAAGATAAAGCTCATCTCACTTGAATGGAAGCAGGAATGTAGTGCCCACGCAGGATGTTCTAAAAGCACTGAAACACCAAAGACATACATTTTTCTCATATTTTCTCAATCTAAAACTGGTTACTTTGTAAACTTTGAGGAAACACATTTACAGTGTATTCCTGCACCCTATGTAACCTTTAATGTAGTGGCTCTATACTGACTTGCAGAGGGAGGCTTTCTGAAGATGTTGCATGTAGGAAATAGGAACACTACGCACTGACAATATAGTTCCTGAATTATGGCAGATTTAAGGCAAGATAAGTGTAAAATAATATATACTCTTTGTATCACACAATCATTGTTTCTGGTTGTACATTTGTCTAAGTGATACTTTGTTTGATTTGAGAACTATCTGTTGTCTTTGTTACTGTGTTCACACTCCTTAATCTTATTTAAAACTTGAGTAATTAAAATAATGAGGTTCACATACTGGAGCAAAAGAACAGGCTTTTATTACTGGGTCATTTATAATCTCTGATACATAAATAGTGTGACTATTCATTATGCCTTTATAACAGTTTCACTTCAGAATAAAAATATTGCTCCTGCACCAGGCGGTAAACTGTCTGCGAGGAAATTAAAGTCACTGTGGAATAATGTAGTCCAGGAGTTTGCTCAGTGAGATTTGCAAAAAGACTGTCTAGCTCATTTAATAGGCAGGATAGGAAAATGTAAAGAAACATCAATAAAATTCAGTTAAGACAAACATTTTCACTGAATAACACCAGATGTCACATAAAACAGGTGGATCATCTACAGATATTCTTTTTTCAGTGTTTGTTTTATCTTTATTAAAGGTCAGCAGCTGCAATTTCAGTGAAGGAGAGCGACGGTACCTTCATCAGCACGCTCAATCTGCTGCTCTACAATGTAAGTACAGTCTTCATAAACGCTGTGGTTATGCTATATGAGGAAACCTAAAGTAATGATCTTGCCAAAGACAAAACCTATAGATATGGCGTGTGTGAGTGAGTGTGTTTGAACTGCAGAGGAAGCTAAAGTTTATCTGCACCTTTTATATCTGTAACTGCCACAATTACCAAAAGCAATGATCCGTGTAGGAAACTAGTAGGGTTCCCAAAACCTCCAAAAGCCTTTTGTGTGCAACTGAAACACGTAGCAAATTACCTTTAATCCTCTAATTGGAGCAGATTATGCTCAATTTACCTCAATTCATTCCCAACATCAAGCTGTATTCTCTTGTCAGTTTGATCCCAATATGAATAATTGGAATTCTATGGCTGCCAGATGACAGATACGCAGTGAATGTTGTTAACAAAGAGACAGGGAACATCTCAAAGTTGTGCTTTTTGCCAGGACTCGTCATACATTCAGCAGCTGGCCATCCCCATGGCAGGACTGACCTTGAAGACCCGGGTGTTTGCAGCGGTCAAAGCCTCTAATCTGGACAGACGGTATGACATCAACATCAATGAGCCATCTGCAGATCATATTCACTTTATACTTTTGTTTTACATTTCCAATTTCCATCAGCAGCAGAACAGGTTACCAAAGTCCCTTTATTCGTCCTCTTGTCTATTATCATTTGTCTTTGAGCTTAATAAAGCCCCTGTCATCAAACTGAAACATTATTCCGAGGAAAAATGAAAAGTAAAAGTATGTGAGAGTTACACCCTCTCAGAGGATGTAGAACAATGCGTGGCTGTAAAATGACATGAGGCTCTGACGCACGACGAGAAGAACAAAACCAATGGCCTAAATCTCAAGGAACTCAAAGTAAAACACATCTTAGACTCTCTTATACAAGACTGACTTTATGTCATCTGACAAAATAATAACTCAAGCGGCACAGTTTTGGAATAGAACTATTCATTTATGTCCATAGAAAATATAGAGGGCTCTGCTGTGAAGGATTTTTGATGTTCAGGATATAATAGATGTAAACGTTTTGGATAGTTTCAAGGGAATATTTTACACTTAAATAATCCTGACTAATAGTTAGTAAGAACTTTTTACATGTTGAAGTAATCTTTGATCAAAAGTCTGATTTGTTATAGTTTAGATGAGAATGCAAATGCAGTTACATTTCAATGATCCTTATCGAAAACCTTAGTTAGAAACAGGTTAGTGATTCTGATAAAATAATCCCCAAAAAATGTAATAATACTCCTAAAAATAACTATGTCCTTGTGGCACTGTTCATCAGGTTTAGAAATGTAGGCTATTGTACCTTTTAGAATACATTGGCTACTGGTGATAAAACCTGGTCAATGGCAGAGTAGAGAAAAACAGAATGCAGCATTTACTTCTACTCTATGTTACAACCTGTCATAAACTCTTTTGCAATATGTTGTTTTGTTTATTGTTCTGTTGTATGTATTTTATGTATGTAAAGCGTCTTTGCGTCCCCTGAAAAGCGCCATATAAATTCGATGTATTATTATTATTATTATTACTCGGTCTGACAGACAAACTCAGACCCAGATCAAGTTTAGCACATGACTCAGACATGTTTAGCACTGGTTAAATGACCTTGTTGACCCTTGGCTTCTGTACAGTGTCGTCTTGTCGTCTTGTCATATAAAACCTTTAGTTCTACAATGCCTTATTTCATTTTCCTGAAGATCATTGGAGCGCTGGAAATATGGCTGCACCGGGTGGTCTGCAACCTTGTGTGTCTGTCTATGTATAAATGTAATATGTTGCACCACTAATAATTTTTTTTTTCAGTTTATCAAATTAGTAAATAATTTTGGTTTTCGGGAAAGTTGTTTGACAGCTTTGTGAATTTGTAATCAACTCTCACTCAAGGAGTCGAAATGCAGCAAACAGCCCTAGGGAGAAAATAAATTTTAGTTGTGGAACTTAAAACTGTTGGGAATTGACAAGACACTTGTAATCTTAAACTATAACCAAATTTTAAAAAAACATGCGAGGTGACCCCTGGTGTGGCTGCCGACTAGGAATTTTCAAATCCTCTAACATCTCTTTATGTGAAACAGATGGAATGTTCTGATGGACTACTGCTACACCACGCCCTCTGGAAACCCCAACGATGACCTCCGCTATGACCTTTTCGTTAGGTAATGCAAACGTCATAACAAATTCATAAATTTCCCTCTCCAATTTTGATCTTCTTTGTCTAAGTTGATTGTTTTGCCTTGTCTGAGCCAGCTGTGATAAAGACCCTCAGACGACAATCTTAGAGAACGGGAAGAGCCAGATGGGTCGCTTTTCTTTTGAAGTCTTCCGCTTTGTGAAGCACAAGAACCAGAAGATGTCCACCGTCTTCCTGCACTGTGTCACCAAGCTGTGTCGCGCTGAAGACTGCCCCATGCTCATGCCAGTGAGGCTCACAAATACTGTTCATACAGACAGTGGATATTTACTCTCTAAAATCAAGAAACAAGATACAACATAGTGGAAAGTGATGTTTCAGAGTTTCAGAGTTACGTAAACAGTGATCTATATTATCCACAGTAGAGAATTGGTATATGTGAATACTGTAATAACTATACCAGCAGTGACACAATGATAATTGTCAATCATGTTATAGGTACAATTAGGGCAGGTACATCATTAAACACCTTATGTGATATTTCTGAATCTAATCAACCACCCCTTGTTTTAACTAGGATCCTAAAAAAATGCATGTTTGCAGATGATGAGGACAGGAGAGAGAACATATTATTCACACATAGAAGCAACTCTATGTGGCCCACTGTACATAAATATTTGCAGAAAAAATATTTGTTGAACCATATTTGGCAGTTAGCACTCACAGCAGGAAGGTTGTGGGATCAATTCCAGCACTATCTGGCAACGGTCCCTTTATGCAGTGTGCATGTTTTTTTCAGGTACTCTTCCTTAGTCCAAAGAAATGTGTGTATTAGTGATTTGGTAAATCTAAATTGGCCAAATTGAATGAATGTGTTACCCTTGTGTGACCATATGTGATTGCTCCTGTAAGTTTCTCAAACTGGGGCTGTACTGTGAGCAACATTGCTGCTAAAATCCTGCTAAAATTCATAGCTATTCAAAGACTACCCAGCATTTGTCAATAAGACATTTAATGATGACTTTATGTAGCACGTGTTTATGACCATCCTCACTCTTCTACATAAAGCATTCATGCGTGGCAGTAAAATGTCAGACTGATTTATCAGGTGCCATCAAAGCAGGTCAGGTATATTCTTTAAGGCTAAGTGTCTGCCTGACATCCCACTCCCATTTCCAACAGTGTTCTTTTAAGGCTTAATTGACAACAGATGTAGGCAGCTTGTAATCTATAAAAGCTGTCCGGTAATGACAGGTAAACAGGCTCACCTCTTGTTTTAAGTCAATATAATGCCATAGAAGAGTCTGGGCTGTTCCCTTAGTCATGCTGTATTTTTCATCCAAAACTGTCACATATAAATCATCTATGGAGCTGAGACTATGCAGAATAATACATGTAGCACTGGATAAAAACTTCCATGGCCTGCTACTTTAAAATCAAAACATATTCCGTCGATATATATCAGATTTTGAAATGTCACCAACCTAGATTATGGAGAAAAGCAATTTTTTTCAGCATAGAATACAGTTTAATGGGCTCTACAGACTTGTGTCCCCTGAATACCTTATCACAAGAAAGTCGAACACATGAGTGAAGTTTGACACTACCATATCTGCCTTTAATATTTGTCATAGATCTGTGGCAGCAGAAAAAAGAGAGACGTCTCGGAGGGAAAGGAATCAAACGTTGCATCTGGAAACGCCGTCCTGACTGCTGGGCCTATCATCACTCGAAGTGGTATGGTTTGATAACAGTCCTTCTCCTGCATAGAGTATATTTTCCTCAACAATCCAACCTCCTCTAGCTCCATCCAAATGAATGTCTTTTTCTTTCAATCTAAACTATAGTACTTAAGGCACTCTCTCTAAAATAAAAACATTCTTACTTGTTGCTATGATTTTAAATAAATTATCAAATCACTATTTATTTTCACTATATTATTTTCAAAATATATTTGGTAAAGAATACAGATGAATTTGAGAGTACTCTTTGACTGCAGTTAGAGCAGTAGAGTTACATCTTATTAATGGTCATGTAAACTGTCAATCACTAATCACAGCTGTCAACAGGAGATTTAAAGCTACGGTAGGCAGCTGACTATTATGACTATAACCTCAAACTATAACTGAAGATTCATCAAACTTTTATTACACAACACACAAAAAACATCTGTATATATACACATAAACAGATACATGTACATACATACATATAGAGCATTGGATTGTGACACAGACAGCGTTGTGGTGGCTGATGGGATTGAGGCTTGTTGTATGTGCTGACTCTACAGACCAGATAAAAAACTAAGTCTGGAAACGTAACTGGAGGTAAATTGCCAGGATCTATTCCCCATGTGGCTATCATACGGATCAAAATTTCCAATATATGCTATTTTTTTCTGAGGTACCGTCTCCTTTCATTTAGCAGTAGTCTGTCTCAATATACCCCTTCTTTTTTTGCACTACTCTTGAGCATGGTGATAAAGAGCAGCACCACTATTGTTTGTTTTGGTTAGTGGCCTTGGAAAATGGCGCTGGTGACCCATAATTCATTGTTCTACAGCTCTATACACACATCTTGTAGTTGTTTGGCACTATCTGCCTTAAACAGTAGAAGAATATTGAACAATCTATGCATTAATAATTGCAAAAATAGAGATATCTTTCTTTAATCCAATCAGTCAAAACGAGCCTCGATGCTACGTGAAGCTAGCGACAAGCTGCGAGTTCTAACAACAACAAATAAAGTGACATGACATGGCCTTTGATTAGCCAGTTTTTAACATCTAATAGACAAAAGAGCAATATTTTTCTAAAAGGACTATGAAGGACAAAAAATACAGGGTGAAAACTAAACCAAAAAATGATTAATTTGCACAGACACACATTTTTTTTTGTCCACGTATCCCTACACATCTAATGGTCTGTCCCATTTATGCTTGAGCCATCTCAATTCATCTTGCCTCTGTGACAACTCTGTCACTACCTATCATTGCAGGATAAAGGCAGGACCACTTCACACAGCCCATGGTACTGCATCTTTTAGGATGAGGAAGAGAAACAGAAATTACCCTGAACAACAAGTGAGCATAAAAGGGGCAATAGTCGTGACATTTTGTGAATAGGAGATAATGAGACGAGACATTTTTGACCCACTCAACTCTGCCTAAATGCATCTAATTACACATCTACATAACTATATTGTTCATATAAACAACCCTGTGGAATATATTACACATTCTGTTTTGTTTATTGTTTCGGAGAACATTCTTAGTGAAGAGCTGTGTATTGTGTTCTTTGTTGCCTTGTCCTGATTTCTCCCTACCACTGCTTTTAACTGACTTGAGATATATGATAGTAGCAATCTGAAGATGACAATTATCTGGGCCGACCTAGATAGCTTAAAAAGCGCCTGAAGGCGTCCTCTTGATTTATGTTCTTGATTTAGAAATTAGCCAACACCATAGAACACTGTATGTATACTCTTTTACTTAAAATGCACTTCTGAAGTCCTTGAATGTCTTTTTGTATTGTTTTGCAGAAGAAACACCTACCAACAACTCTCAGTCGGGTAAGACTTCATAATGAGATTTTAAATGTATTATTAGCCTTTAATTATATGATTATGTTTAAAATGGTAGATTTTTCCAATTCAAGGAAACCCATTAGGTGCTGTTATATGTGTGTTATCAGCCCAGTGCATGGCAGGTGCTATAATAAATCCCCCCATTCAGTGTAATTGCACTTTGGTGAGTTATTTTCAACAAGACAATTTAAATTGACTTTTGAAAACTCCTCTGCAATTGTTGCTATCGCCCAGGTGAGAGAGTGCAGAAGCAATTCAAAGCAATTAAGCCGCAAAGAGAAGCCATCCTTTCAAACTAGGGTAAAAGAGCAGGAGTTCTACCGCACTCAAAGCGCAGCATGTCCTTTTGGCTTATTCCATTCTAGTTTTTTTTACTTTAAATATCAGTAGAGAAAATAGTGTTTCTGATGTTACTCAGATGAAATTCTTACTTCCATTGATTTTGAATGTCATTTGAGCCGTTTGACTCCCGCTGTTGAAAGTCTGAATCATTTTGTGCAATCAAATGTCATTGTAACTGGGCTGGAAATATCTCAGTATGACATTAAAGTTGTGTAATTTTGTCCCAGAACAAGAAAAACAAACCATTAGATAAAATGGACACAGAATAGCTGTTCTATTGTGCAGTTACATTTGGTCTTGTGCTTACAGCTCACCTGAAGGCACCGGCGCTTCAAATGAACACGGTCACCAGCGCACTCATCTCGGGTGTGGTCATCCTGGGCGTCATGAGCGTGTGCTTCTTCGTCTTCTCCCTCACCCTCCTCAGAGGCAAAAGTCTCTCCACCAGCACCCTCAGCGGAGTCCGCAACCCAGCCTTCAACTGAAACCAAGTGAATGTACACATGCTAAACCAATGGCAGATACAGTCCTGATTAATGTTCAAGCATAGAATGTTTTTGTTTTTTACAGAAGGATAAGGTTTGTGTAGTTTAAAGTAACTGGTTTAGTGTTGTAAGGTTTATATTGGCCAACATTGTATTTCAACCAAACTATATTCAATTTGTGCATGTACTTTTCTACATTCAGAAGAACATAATTCATTACCTCAGCTACAGATTTCAGGTGCTTGGTATAGTTTGAGGTACATTGCTTGATACATTATTTCAGTACATGTTTTAATAGTGTTTTTCTGCCGATCGTGCTTGCACTGGTAACGCCTGCTAAGTTAAATGTAAAGTCAGCTCACATAAGCTGAAAGTTTGCATCAGCTTTATTCAGATTAAGTCCATTGTTGTCATAATTCAAGCAAATCATTAATTTATTTAAAAAAATGGTAGAATGGTAGTTTGTGATCAATGAATAGGTGTGTGGTTCTTCAATGTAATTGCTATTTGTCACTTTAGGTCATACAATGTTGCTAAGTTTGATTGTATGTGTGCCCATAGTTTTTTTTTTACCTTTTTCAATGTGTCAAACAGTCACTGAAGCCCTATTGGATTAAAGTGTCTGAATTAGCCTATGTACTGCTGTGCATATGAAAAATATTGCACTTTGAATGATGATTTGAAACGTTTGTCCTATTTATTAACATAAAGTAGGTTAACTAAATGTCTTGTAAGACTGATGAATGTTAAATCAACATTACAAAATCTTTCAGCATCATTTTATTTATCAGATCATATGTAGCCTAGCTGACTAGTCACTGTTTACTGTGATTTTGAATTTATAGTAGGCTACATTTGCAAGTGTTAAATTGCTGAACCAAGTGACATCCAATCCTTATGGTTTTGGGTTTTTAACCAAACAATAATTAATAAATATAATCTGAATTTTGTATTGCTAACATAATCTTAGCTTATTTGTGCCTAAAGTCAGCAGCCAGCGGAGATAACAACCTTTGTTGCAATTTTGTGCTCTTTTTCAATTAAATGTAACCAACTTTGGGGAAAAAAGGAGAAGACATGACCTGGTTAATAGAATTACTGACCATCAAGCAAAAGAAATGCTCCTGATGAATTCAAAATAATATCGTCATAATACCGTCAATACAAGCCATGCAAGAAGGTATAATGTTTCCTTAAAATAAACGAATTAGCATGCTAGCTAGCTTTGTAAGCTAACCATATAAACTCTAGAGTTGTGTTATATTCTATGTATTCTTTTTTTTTTACTTATACCTGATAAAACATTATATATCTTTACAATAAAATTTTAAATGTAAGTGTAATTACTTATGGATTACTTTGGTTAATTTGTCTAAAATATCACCAATGTATACTAAAGGAAGGTGGTCAGCCCACTGATTATGTTAAATAATCTGTTAATAAATGAGATAAAATGAAAGCTGTTGCAATAGAATATATTTTATATTATAAATGCCTATGGCAGGGGGTAAAATAGACCTTTTGCATTTGATTGTGCATGACTCGTGCTTTCACTCAGGATGTCTGTTTGATTCTATAAGTTCCCTTCGTTGCACGTACGGCAAGCAGACCTATTAACAAGGACTGTTTCAATCATTTCTCCAACAAGGGACTTCCCATCTAAAAGGCTGCTTGAGCAATAGTCACTATATTTTAATGGAGCTTCTATTGAATTATTCATTACTATTCTGTTAGCATGGCTGGGAGGTTGGACTTCCACAAAGATCTGTGGCTAATTCACAGAAGCAAAACGTTAACCATCAGAAATTACCCTTCAAAGCGTACAAAACCTGTCCAAACCTACCCCTTCATGCATGTGAACGCAAACACACACTCTGTTAGAGGCTTTGCTGCACATTTACAGTTAAACACAAGCTTTCAGTTCATGTACATGACATGAAGCAGTTTGTAATTACATGCACATCAGGTGCACAGCAATAAAAGGTAGTGCTGGCAAACTTACTCCAAATACTGCATTTTGACAACATTTTGATCCCAGAAAGTAAATGTGCACAGAGGAGGGTATGTTGGGTTTGCCAGATGCACTTGATGGAGGAAAGATTTTGCAGAAATTAAGCTCTAGTCATGAGTTATACTGGACATCCTTGGTCAGTTTGTGGGACTCTTGCTGCAATTGTTCAAGAAGGCCGTGGAGAAGGACTTTCAGTGTGCCTCACTAATTTCCAGTAGCAGTGCCTCCATTGTGCCATTATGGTGCTATTGAGCTTAGTCCTGTCAGTGACTTTTAAGCCAGAATGAAAAGAAGAAACAGACTTTGTGCTCGAGGCTGGACTCCACAACAGTGGCATCACAATTGTCACAACAGATGGCATCACAACCCAAAAACATTCTTCTGCTCCAGCCCCATGTGCACTGACAATAATACCACCAGAATAACGTTAGATGGCCCCAAAGCACTCCAAACTACACAGTGCTGCTTTAAAAGATGATGTCTCAGGGCATGTGATATTCATCCATATTTGTTTTATGTAATTTAACCCACAGTATCAAAGCACACTGGGACCATTATACAATATACTGCAGACGTATCTGGTAGCTTTGGGACATTTATTATATCTGTTCACTGTACTAGGCCGCGCTGTTAGGTAAATGTTCATGTGAGACAATAAAATATTGTATAACAACAGGTCTGTGATCACGTTGTTGAGCCTCTTCAGCAATTTGGTGTCAGATGAGGGATTCCCAGGGTTAAACCATGCCGTTGGCTGCTCATCTTACTCTGTGAGGGCTCTGTGTTTGATTATTTGCACATTAGTGGGATTGTTTTGAAGTGGTAAATGATTGTGCAACTAACTGTTCAAACTAAATCCTGTTTTGATGTGTGCATGAGGTTTTCTGCCCTGGGTCATCTGTAATGTAATTAAGCTTTGTAATGATGTTAAAAGGGCGATAGAACACAGGGTGAGTGTTTTGTCTGCAGTTTTCCCATTTGGTTGTGGGTGTGCTCAAGTGATTCTGGTTCAGTCCATGTCTCCTTCCACTTTGGTATTGTTTTTATATCAAAGGGTTTCTGTTTATACATGTTAATAATTAGCCTAAGAATCAAAATGGTGGGCATTATGACAAGGGCATTTGTTCTATAGTTATCACAAAAGGGACTAATAGAAACATTTGCAGTCTTGCAAACCTGAAATATTTTTGACAGGGTGTTCTGCTTCTTTATTCCGTGCCTTATTTCTCCATTTATTTTATAAATACATCATTGACATCATTTCATATTTGAATGTATCCAGGTTTTGTGGATTTGAGCTTGTGTCCCTGCTGTTTCCTGTCGGTCCCTGATAGAGCTGAAAAATTGTTCATTCCGATGTAATATTTGTCTGTTGCCAGGTTGCGGTAAAACATGTTGGAGAATCATCTGATCTAGGAAAATGTGCTCTAACAAGATTCTCACTGCTCCGGCTACAGATTATCCACCGCTGAATGCATTAGTAGGGCCCAAAAATACAACATGATTGTGTGCCCTCGCTGCTGGCTTTATAACAGCTAGACAAGCCTGCCATTCCCCCGTTGTCTCAGTGAACATTTTTTTCTTCTATGTCAGGTAAGATGACAGCCGTTGCAATAGAATATATTTTCTATTTTAAATGCCTATGGCAGGGGGTAAAATAGACCTTTCGCATTTGATTGTGCATGCCTCGTGCTTTCACTCAGGATGTCAGGTCCGACTGTTTGATCCTATAAGTTCACTTTGGAAGACATCTTCCTTTTACATATCAGCTGCCAGATGCTATCACTGACGACAAACTAAGCATATGTCACTATAGCAACTGTGCACGTATTCCACTGTGTCATTTCTGTACATACTAATTATTAACAAGGGCGTAAAAGGTTGCTGTCTGTCAGTGTGATGTGTTTAAGATATTGTTTACACAGTCTAAATAAAAATCATAAAGTGGCGGAATAACTCTGCTTTAAAGGTGCTTTGTTATACTTTGTTTTATACAAACCCGATTCCAAAAAAGTTGGGACCTTGTACAAATTGTGAATAAAAACAGAATGCTATGATGTGGAAGTTTCAAATTTCTGTATTTTATTCAGAATACAACAGATGACATATCAAATGTTTAAACTGAGAAAATGTATCAATTTAAGGGAAAAATAAGTTGATTTAAAATTTCATGGCATCAACACATCTCAAAAAAGTTGGGACAAGACCATGTTTCCCACTGTTTGGCATCCCCTCTTCTTTTTATAACAGTCTGCAAATGTCTGGGACTGAGGAGACAAGTTGTTCAAGTTTAGGAATGTTGTCCCATTCTTGTCTAATACAGGCTTCTAGTTGCTCAACTTTCTTAGGTCTTCTTTGTCGCATCTTCCTCTTTATGATGCGCAATGTTTTCTATGTGTGAAAGATCCGGCCATTTCAGTCCCGGACCCTTCTTCTACGCAGCCGTGATGTTGTAATTGATGCAGTATGTGGTCTGACATTGTCATAATAATATAATAATAATGCGAAATGCAAGGTCTTTCCTGAAAGAGATGACGTCTGGATGGGAGCATATGTTGTTCTAGAACTTGGATAAACCTTTCAGCTTTGATGGTGCCTTTCCAGATGTTTAAGCTGCCTATGCCACACACACTCATGCAACCCCATACCATGAACTGAGCGCTCATAACAACTTGGGTTGTCCTTCTCCATTTTAGTCCCAATGACATGGCGTCCCAGTTTTCAAAAAAAGAACTTTAAATTTTGATTTGTCTGACCACAGAACAGTTTTCCACTTTGCCACAGTCCATTTTAAATGAGCCTTGGCTCCAGAGAAAACACGTGCACTTCTGGATCATATTGAGATCTGGCTTATTTTTTGACCTGTAGAGTTTTAGTTGGCAACAGCGGATGGCCCGGTGGATTGTGTTCACCGACAATGTTTTCTGGAATATTCCTGAGCCCAAGTTGTGATTTCCATTACAGTAGCATTCCTGTTTGTGATGCAAAGGACCCTAAGATCATGGGCATCCAGTCTGGTTTTCAGGCCTTGACCCTTACGCACAGAGATTGTTCCAGATTCTCTGAAACTTTGGATGATATTATGCACTGTAGATGATGATAACTTCAAACTCTGCAATTTTTCTCTGAGAAACTTCTTTCTGATATTGCTCCACTATTTTTTGCCGCAGCATTGGGGGAATGCCCATCTTGACTTCTGAGAGACACTGTCACTCTGAGAGGCTCTTTTTATACCAAGCATGTTGACAATTGACCTAATAAGTTGCAAATTGGTCCTCCAGCTGTTCATTATATGTACATTTAACTTTTCCGGCCTCTTATTGCTACATGTCCCAACTTTTTGCGAATGTGTCGCTCTCATGAAATCCAAAATGAGCCTATATTTGTCATGACATTTCAAAATGTCTCACTTTCAACATTTGATATGTTATCTATTCTCTATTGTAAATAAAATTAAAATTCACATTTTTGTACAGTGTCCCAACTTTTTGGGAATCAGGTTTGTGGTATATCTAATGATGTGAGAGTGTTGTAGCACTTGAGACTAATATTGAGACCGCTCTGAATACCACATTTTATTGTTTTTTGTCTTATCTCAGATTTGGAAAGTCATTTTAACTCAGTCTTTTCTCTGTCTCGAGTGAAACAATGAGATTTTAAACCAAGACCAGCCCAAACTCCAGCTGTTACATTGCATAGTGTCACTATCATTGTATTTTATCCTAATCCAAAAACAACCCTCTGATTATTTCTTACCCTCCACAATTGTTAACTGTTCCCAGGTATCTATCTTTTCCAATGTACCATGACCATGTTCTCAACTGTAATCTTGATCCTTAAAAAGTCTTGGACTTGTCTTGGTGTTTACATTCTCTTGGTTAGTGTGGTCTACAACACTACTAACTGATAACATATTTTATTAGCCTCTTAATATAACAATGCAAAGTAAAAAGTTTATTTTTACAAACTCAAGCAAGTAAAATGAACCATTAACTGTAAAATGTTTGTAAATGGACATATGCTCTTCATACGCTCTACCCATAATATATCTTATTATCTTGAAGCCCTGTCTTCTTTCCTCTACTCATCCAATCAGATGAACAACTTCCTTGAGCCTAGAGATAGATTATCCACTCTTCCGTAGTGCTTGCTAATGGGGGAATTTTATGGGGAGTAATCTTATATTGTTGCTTAAATTACATGAATTGATTTACTCACAATATCCTACATACTTTTACACTCTGTAATGAATTACTATGATCACTACAATTTTCAGATATGATTCGGTGCAGTGCAGTGGTGGCCAACAGCCCCACCTTACAACAGGAAAGATGTGAAGAAGTTCACAGGAAGAACTGTTCATGCCTATGTATTGAATATTTAAGTACAATGCAGTATAGATATGGGACCTATAGTCGTTCTACAATCCATAAAATAGGATCTGGATTGTCATTATTTCTAGAAGGACTGGATGCAACCATTTAAACTGTTTAAAAATTTAATAAAAACATTAAAAGTCAGAGGGTATAATGTAAACATGGCAGCTGAGTTTAATATTAGCAGTCTCCTGGGACATGAAGCATTCCCACAAGATCCTCTATGTGTCATTATAATGTATGCAAGCATTTTTGTTAAGGTGTAAAATTTCCACCTAAAAAAGGGGCCATCAAAGTATTGTATCCAATCCCCTGGGATCTGACACTTACTTCAAAAGTTCTCATATTAGTCATATTAGTGTTCCAAGACAATCTGGGTTTTTAAAGAACAGGAACATTGCTATTGTGCGTGCCCCCCCTCCCAAAACAGCACGAGTGGGTTTGGTTTCCTAATGAGCCTTAAGGTAAGATCCCTGCTTCTCCTCGCACAAAGGCGCTGTACGCACATAGTACACTTAAAGTGGACCCGCCAAAGCACACCGACCTTGTTTCTGTCCAATCAGGCGCGGCCCAAAGAATGTGTTGAAGGTATAAAAACATCTTCCAAATTGACGTTTTGCCAAAAAGCAGAGAAACGTGCAGTGGCATTTCAGTAGTAGGTGTCATTTTGAAGAAACTACAAATCCTATCACGTCTAAAAGTATCTGTCTGATAGTCTTACTTTAGTTGCATATAAATATTGCCAGACCAAAGATGAAGCTTTTTGGCATTCTCACACTGGCTTCTATAGTTGCTGTAGGCAGGAGCCAGATCACCAGTCAGATCGGTCTGGTGAGCACTCAGCTCAGCAATTTGGACCTATGCACCAAGTCAGCACCTGACTGGAGACGTCCAGGTACAGTATTTGAGATTCATTTAGTTTTTATAGCATTGTCATAGTAATTTAATAACCAAACAACAACTGATGATACTGCATTTCAATAATTTGATTTCTTCTTGTGTTTGTATTAAGCAGTGTAGCTAATCTCAAGTGCAATCAAAGTTTACTTATGGACTCTCTGTTTTTTAGTGCTCAGTGATATCACTGTGGAATGTGGCACATCTTCGATAAAACTGGCTATCCAGCTGTGCCCTGTTCTCTACACCGGCTTCAACGAGTCCCTACTCATCCTCAACCGTGTGTTCGGCACAGCAGCGTGTAAAGGCACCCTGGATGAAACGGTGAGCCCGCCTGTGGTCCGCTTCACCTTCCCCATCAACATGACCAACTCCTGTGGCAGTGATTTTAAGGTTAGTGCAGACTGCGAGGAAGACTTCACTATCTTTTAAGCTCTTTGTCTGTTCTATGTGTTTGACATTGCTGTCAAATGTAACCACCAGACTACCAGTGCAGCCGGCACAGGGGTCTTTGCAGACTTCTCCAATATTGAGACGGTTAATATCAGCGGTGTGGTGCGCTCCTATGATCCCACCGGGGGTGTCGTCACCTACAACTCTGAGCTCAAATATTACTACTCCTGTGCTTACCCGCTGGAGTATTTGATCAACAACACCCAGATGGATGTGTAAGCATTCTTTCAGATTTAATGCCACATCATTTTGTTGACATTTTGTAGCACTGTGTGCAGTTCTAACTTTAGTCATGTGTAGAATATTTTTTATTTTTATGCTTTGTTCACAGTAACTTTTTCAAAATCCCATGAATCATGCATTGAAAACCACTAATACCTATCACATGACCTTATGTAATATGAGCTGATGAGACAAGACCGAAAGTACCCAATGGCAGATTAACAAAACAGCTTTGTTTTTTACAATCTTCAAAGACTATAGCATGTTTTGATGTTGGTGGGGGAAACCGGAGTACCTGGAAAAAAAATCCACCCAAGCACGGGGATAACATGCATACTTCACACAGAAAAGCCCCGTCTGGCCCAGGAGTCAAACTCTGGACCATCTTGCTGTGAGGAGACAGTGCTAACACAAAGATTAGAAGAATGGATAGGTATCACTGGAACTGCCCTTAAATGGTTTCAGTCCTATCTTGAAGACAGGAAGTACTTTGTTTTGGTTGGTAACTGTGTATTAGACCAAATGGCCCTGAGATGTGGGGTTCCACAGGGGTCTATCTTGGGACCTCTATTATTCAATCTCTACATGCTTCCTTTAGGCCAATTAATACGCAGCTGTGACGTATCATACCATAATTATGCAGATGACACTCAGATTTACATCTCACTCACAGCAGGTGAAAATGGACCAATCCATTCACTGTGTCACTGCATCGAACAGATTGACACGTGGATGCAAAATAATTTTCTCCAACTGAACAGAAACAAGACTGAACTAATCATTCCTGGGCCACAGAAACAAAGAGAAAGTGTCAGCAGCCACCTCGAGTCTCTTTCTCTAAAATGTAAAAATCAGGTTAGAAATCTAGGGGTCATCATGGACTCAGACTTGAATATCCACAGTCACATTAAGTCAATTACATCATCTGCATTTTATCACCTTAAAAACATTTCCAGAGTCAAAGGGATGATGTCTCAACCAGACTTAGAGAAACTTATCCATGCTTTTATCTCCAGCAGGTTAGATTACTGTAACGGCCTGCTCACTGGTCTCTCAAAATGAGGGTTAAGACAGCTGCAGCTTATTCAGAACGCGGCTGCTCGGGTTCTAACCAAAACCAGGAAGTACAACCACATTATATCAGTTTTAAAATCTCTGCACTTGCTTCCTGTTGCTCAGAGAATAGACTTTAAAATAGCACTGCTGGTTGCTTATGAACCTCCTCGGACTCTGAGAACTTCTGGGACAGGCCTTCTGCTCGTGCCCAGAGTTAGAACTAAACAGGGTGAAGCAGCGTTTAAGTTTCATGCAGCAAAAACCTGGAACAGCCTCCCAGATGAAGTAAAACAAGCCTCAACTTTAACAATGTTCAAGGGGAGGTTAAAAACCTTCCTCTTTAGCTCTAAAGTGTTTTTTCTTTTATCTGCATTCTTCTTTTTAAAATGTTTTTAATTTTTTCTTATGTTTCTTAATATAAATCTTGTAAATTGTCTTTTATTCCTGTAAAGCACTTTGAGTAACCCAGTGTATGAATTGTGCTATATAAATAAAATTGCCTTGCCTTGCCTAACTCTGCCACTGATGAATCTGCACTACCACAATATTATCAAAGCATAAAGTTTTTCTTTCAGATTATCAGAATCTCAGAATACTGCCCCAAGCCTGTATCACACTAAACATTTCTCCACAAAACCAATTGTCACCTTAAATGCCGATTACAGGAACTACTACTTTGATAATTAAGATAAAGATGTTATGTAAGAGGTCTTGTTTGTGCCACAACTCCTTGTATGTGACACCACTCTTCGTCCTGTGTAGGTCAGCAGCTTCCATCGCATTGCGGGACAACAATGGCAGCTTCATCAGTACACTGAGCATGGAACTTTTCAGTGTAAGTTGAGACAGCCCTGCTTTGTAATGACAGCAGAATAACAATTGTCAGAATCGGTTTTCTTCTGCTCTACTCTTATGTTGCTGCTTTAATTTAGACTTTGATTAACAGCTGACACAATTGTTTCTGACAGGATCTGGAATACAAGAAACCTCTGCTTGTACCAAAGATTGGTTTAGAGCTCAGGACAAGAGTCTACGTCCAGGTCAGAGCAGACAACCTGACTGATCAGTAAGAGCAACCCACTGTCTCTTTCTCCTCCCACACTTAAAAAGGTGCTATGTGGAGCATATTCTATTCTTTCAGTCCTGATAGTGATAGTGAGTTAAAGCACTCACCACACATTATTCAGACCTCAATTCAAACGCTCAACACAGCCACAATTAACCCTGACTTGGCCTTTGCTCCATGTCCTACATATACCTTTATCTAATGTTTCAGTAAAATGCATAAATGTCAAAACTTAAAAAGGGTTCTCTCAGTATCCCACACTGAACATTTAATGACTACATTATTAAATGAACACTGTTTCATTATGTTACTACTCCGTGGTCTTCACCCACATTAATCTTCATCAACAGGTATAGTGTGCTGATGGACCGATGCTATGCTTCCATTTCTCCACTTCCCAATAACTCCACTTACTTCAACCTGTTTGTCCCGTAAGTCATCAAAGACAAATAAGAGAGGAAGTGGTAATTTACTTATTAAACAACAATACTTTTGCCCTCCAGGTGCACTCGGGACCAGTTGACAACCATGTACGTGAACGGGGATGGACACAAGGCCCGCTTCTCTTTCCAGGCCTTCCGCTTCATCGAGCAGCAGAATGAGACAGTGTCTACCTACTATCTGCACTGCATTACCAGACTCTGTGATATCAGCACCTGTAACTCCTTTAAGGTCAGTAAACAAATACTGATATCATATAATGAAGGACTTCTTGATGCTTATCCTTTATATACTGTATGTACAGCAATGTAATGCCAGGAGACGACGAAGGGATGTTCAGACTACTGGAGTTACCCCACCACTCTGTCCTCAAGTATCCCCATTGTGACCAAAAATGACCAGGGTATGTTATACACATATTGTCTGCACCAGTTTAAACCAGTTGTTGCGAAGTGCTTAGGTTAGTCTACATGGTTAAAGCTCTACTAGAAAGAAATGATGGATCGAAAGTGAGCTGAATCCTCATTTTCTAAAAATGATGAAGCACTGTTGAAGAGACCAACAGTAGCATAGAGTTCCAGACCATTTTATTATTTGGACATAAAGCCAAGACACAATTGACCAAACACTGTTTACAGTAGTGCATTGTTGGAGTCACTATGTCACATGAAAGTCTCTGAAATAAATAAATAAAAATCTTTTATGTGGTCATTCTAGATGTATAGATGTCATCTGTGTTAATCCAACTGTACCAGATATTGTTTGCACTAACCTATCTGTTTTTGTGTGTGTCTTTTCAGACAAAGGTTCCAATGGACAAGGTATAGTATTTCAAATCTCTGTCATTTCTATGTAATTCCATGGGGCTGTAGATATACGTACATACCATAGACGCACTGTCATTAAACATGGATGAAGTCAGTGTGTGTCTGTCAGTAGAAGCTAATACATATCTAGAGACAACATGGGAGCCGTGCTACCTTCACTGACCTCCAACATGCATGTCCTCCGTTTGTGTTTTTAATCAGTCATGTACAGCACCAGCTCCAAGCCGGACACCAAGGGCCTGGAGGTAGCCGTGGGCATCCTGGCTGTGGCAGTTGGAGCTATTCTTGTTGTGGCAGCCATTTTCTACAGAAGGCTCCGACGTTAAAAGAACTATGCATGAGTATTTACAAGCTAAAGAGTGGTGTTAGTATGTGTATGTTAACCGCCGGACCTGTAGTGTGGTCTAAGCTCAGCATATATCACTGCTCCTCTTGTGATTATGTTTGTAGTAATAACGTAGCATCACTCTAGAATGGTTTTATGGTATTTAATCTGCACGGGTAAAGATAGATTTATTTGGACTGCAAACGTAATGAGCAAAGCTTTGATGTAGAAATGCTGTCTAATATGCTGTTATGCACTTATGCTCGTTGGCGTTGCACAACATATGTTATCTCTATGGTGATGGAATGCAGTGAAGCAATTTTAATGTTTCTAGGCAATACTGGAAAGGCTGATGTAAATGTAATATTAAGTTATGGAGTTACACTTGACCACTGAATCTAGAGTTTTCATGTTGACTAGATTTGAAATTGTAAAGATATATTTTTATTTCATGAATATTAATGGTTATGACTCGGGACATTATATTTTAAAACCACTCATTACTTTGCCGTGATCATTTTACTATTTTGCTTGAGTTAAGTAACTTTAACAGTAAATCAGTGGAACTATGATAGGGCATGTACTATATAGTATAGATTAGAGAATAAAAAGTCAATCATAGAGGGCTCTGCTCTTTTAAAAATGACTATTTCATCACTGTCATGCAGTGATTGTTTCTCTGTGTGTGTGTGTGTGTGTGTGTGTGTGTGTGTGTGTGTGTGTGTGTGTGTGTGTGTGTGTGTGTGTGTGTGTGTGTGTGTGTGTGTGTGTGTGTGTTTTGTTATGTGTAAAAAGTGTGTATTTATGGAAAATCCTCATAAAAATGTATTCAAATGTTAATTGGTTAATCAAAATGACTATGTGAAGTATTAGATGGAGCTTTCTGAAAATATTAAGTTTAATTATTATGCTAACAAACAGCCTCAAATACACTGTTCATGGATGGTCATGGATCTAATTTTCTCTGCTGTTTGTCCTCAACCTCATTAGAGCCTCGATATTTAGGACATACTTCTAAGGAAGATGTATCAGATGTTTGCTGCACATCACAAGCCACAAAAGGGGGACTCACATGTCAGTGAAACCAGATCTCTGTTCAACCTGACCCTTTTCAACACTCTCACAGAAAGTACCATGTCGAACATACAGTATACCATGGGTATGACAGCTACTACACACCACTAGGTTAAAAGTGAGCGTCATAAACCATGTGGGAGAGCTCACCCGACACGGTATGACCACACCTCTGCCCACTAGCGTTTGAAAGTGTCATATTTTACAACTAGTCAAACATAAAAAGCAAGTCTGTCATCTGCTAACTGCTAATACCGTGCTTTTAATGTTGATCAAGGTTGGCAGGAAACAAGAACCAGTTTGAGTAATTATACTTATCTCACACGGAAATTAAAGCACAAATGAGGAAGATGGTCAAATCTGTGTTATGTTATAGAGGTTTTTCTTTTACACTGGCTGACAATAGAGTCTTTCCAGCACGTTTTTTAATTAAAATGCTGAGATCAAATGCAGGATTAGATTGCTTGTGTAATGTGCAGTGATTTGACTGGCACTGGCAAGAGGTGCACAGATTGAAACTAGAGAACCAATCAAAAGGGGCAGCACATACTGTACTGTCGAACAAATGTGTGGACAAGGACAGTTTTTTGTAAGATTTTTCCAACTCCCCAAAAATCTGATATGAATATAAATATGGAAACAGATAGAGCTGCTGCCTGGCAAAAAGAAATGACAGTGAATTCTATTCTGTAAGAAGATAGTGTGCATGAGGTGTGTGCTGATACTCAACACTACGAAGACAGTTTTTGGTGAAATAGGGACACAAATTACCCCTAAACTTGTCCATTAAGGAAGGATAGATGGCTTCCTTCGTTGCAGTCTATAAGATGAAGATCCCAAAACGCATTCACCAACATGCTCTGAATACGTCTGATAAGTCTTGTGCTACAAACCCACTTTCAATGTGCTATCACACTTCAATTGCTCATTAAATCACCACAATGACACTTTAAAATATATATAGAGGGGCATCATATTAACTGCTCGGAGGGAACATTAACACATAATAATATCTTTTTTAAAAAGTCCTGACTATTTGAGTTCTGCCTTTGCTCTGAGGTTTAGATAAGAAGTTCAAGCTCAGATTCAGTGCACATTTGCCAGACTGTAATAGATGTAACTTTTATGCAAAATGCATCCATCATATCTAAGTGACCAAGCAAGCCAGCAGCAGACGAATAACCCTCCACTCTTAATTGAGACGGTGTGCTACATCCAAATGAAATTTAAATGTCAGTGCTTGAATTTCTTCTGGCGACACGAAACCTTTCGGAAGGAAATAGTTCCAGCTTTCTGGTAGAGATCGTGTCTTGCTGAACAGCAGGTGTGTGGCAGCTGTTTAGACTTTCAGAAACACTTAGACTAATTTTGCTGCCAAGTGCATAGATCTGAACGAAAAACATCACACGGTTTTCATATCCATCAGAGCAATGTTATAGATAGATTTACCTGCTTGGAAGAAACTGGGAATTATTCAGTTAGTTAATAATCATCACCATCAGAGTATGATCGGTTGGTTTTAGGAATAATACTGTGTTTTATACAGATCCTGTAGGTTGGTTAGGGCCAGAGGTGGTAGGGTAAGATCTGTACTCAAGTTAAATGACACGTTACTTTAAGGTGATATTACTCAGGAAAAAATAAAAGTAGTTGAAAAAGTCATTATTCAGGACAATGGCCCTACACAGGATTTTACAAATAGTGAGGTCCAAGTGAGCTTTTCAGGACAGATGAGGGTACAGCAAATATATTCTCTAAATTTATATTTAAATATACAGTATATTCTCTCCATTTCAAGATGATTAGAGAGCCTGGGTAGTGTTTGCTATAATAAGCAGGACATTTGTTTGTTGAAGCCACCATAGGCTTGAAATTACATGAATTCTGGTTGAGGACAGTTACCAGTTTCCTACAAAGCCCTTTTATTATAGTTATATTTGTATAGCGCCTTTCCAGAGCTCAAGGACGCTTTACATATCAATTATTATTCACTCCACAGTCACACACTGGTGGTAGTAAGCTACATCTGTAGCCACAGCTGCCCTGGGGCAGACTGACAAAGACGTGGCAGCCATTCCGCGCCTACGGCCTCTCCGACCAACACCATCAACATTCTAACACATTCATACGAAGCAAGGTGGGTTAAGTGTCTTGCCCAAGGACAAAACGACAGTATGAACTGTGGGGAGAGCGGGAATCGAACCTACTACCTTCCGGTTGAAGGACGGCCGCTCTACCACTGAGCTACTGCCTCCGCCCTGGCAGTAGCAATAATATTTTTTTAAAAAGTCCTGACTATTTGAGTTCTGCCTTTGCTCTGAGGTTTAGATAAGAAGTTAAAGCTCAGATTCAGTGCACATTTGCCAGACTGTAATAGATGTAACTTTTATGCAAAATGCATCCATCATATCTAAGTGACCACTGAAATAATAAAATACACACATCGACATTTATAGACAGTTTATCATGAAATGTGTCTAGTTTGATGCTAATAGGGAGCTGATATTAGTTTTAGCCCAATGAATGGGTTTTCAAAAGGTTAGTAAAATATTTAGCTTCTAACTACAAAAAAAATTGTAGGACTAAAATGACCTTCATTAATACACACATTTGAAAAATAAGTACTACGGTCCAGGCCTCAATGCCATGCATTCATAGGTGTAACATTGACTACTGGACTTATTTACCTTTGATTTATTGGACAAACTACTATTACTTCACTTGCGAGCAAACTCAGGACCTTCTAGTTGTAAGGGAATATGTTACCTACCCCTGCCCCTGTGCTAAAAATGACTCTTACTCAATGTCATATTGTGAAAAGTCATTTGTCAAAGCAACCTTTTCCCTCCAAAATATATTGGAAGGAAGAAATGTGTTTGTGGAAATGTACTCACATTATATTTTTCCCAAAAATGTAAGTGTTTTGTAGTTTCTACCCTTCTTTGATTAAAGATATGTTCCCACTAATACTAGTGTATTTTAATTTTAATGCACTTTTTTGTGCGTGTGTGTTTTAGTTTAAAGTTATAGAAGTAGAAAAGGAAAAGGACTTTTGAGCCTTCTGAAAGCAAGTCACCTTGTATGATGCTGCACAGAAGTCCTTAGCAAAGGGCCCCGGACCCCGTACTTCCAGGGACCACCACCGCGACCTGCCAGTCCAGAGGTACTGTCCCCAACCGCCACACGATGTTGCAGAGGTGTGTCAGCCACGACAGACCCACAACATCCAGAGACTTGAGGTACTCAGAGCGTATCTCATCCACCCCCGGGGCCTTGCCACTGAGGAGCTTCCCCTCAGTGACTTCGGCCTGAGTCCACCTCTGAGCCCTCGGTCTCTGCTTCCTCAGTGGAAGACGTGTCTGTGGGGTTGAGGAGATCCTCGAAGTATTCCTTCCACCGTCCAACAATATCCTCAGTTGAAGTCAGCAGATTCCCACCTCCACTGTAAACACTGCTTTCCCCTCCTGATGCGCCGGACGGTTTTCCAGAATTTCTTTGAGGTCGACTGATAGTCCTTCTCCATGGCCTCACCGAACTCCTCCCAGACCCGAGTTTTAGCCTCCACAACCACCCGGGCTGCAGCCTGCTTGGCCTGCCGGTACCTGTCAGCTGCCTCAGGAGTCCCACAAGCCAACCAGGCTTGATAGGTCTCCTTCTTCAGCTTGATGGCATCCCTTACTTCTGGTGTCCACCACCGGGTTCGGGGGTTGCCGCCACGACAGGCACTGGAGACTTTACGGCCACAGCTCTGAGTCGCTCTCTGACAGGAGACTCGGCCAAACGTTCCCAACAGACCCTCACAGTACGTTTGGGTCTGCCGAGTCTGTCCAGCTTTCTCCTTTGCCATCGGATCCACCAGGTGGTGATCAGTTGACAGCTCCGTCCCTCTCTTCACCTGAGTGTCCAAGACATACGGCCGGAGGTCAGATGAAAAACTACAAAGTCGATCATCGATCTCCGGCCTAAGGTGTCCTGGTGCCACATGCACCCTTATGCTTGAACAACTATGACTAGCACAGAAGTCCAATAACAGAACACCGCTTGGGTTCAGATCCGGGGGGCCGTTTCTCCCAATCACGCCCCTCCAGGTGTCACTGCCGCTGTCCACGTGAGCGTTGAAGTCTCCCAGTAGAACGATGGCGTCCCCGGTCAGAGCACTTTCCAGCACCCCTCCCAGAGACTCCAAGAAGGCCGGGTACTCTGCACTGCCATTTGGGCCGAAAGCACAAACAACAGTGAGAGACCTATCCCCGACTCGAAGGCGCAGAGAAGCGACCTTCTCGTTCACCGGGGTGAACTCCAGCACATGGCGGCTGAGCTGGGGGGCTATGAGCAAGCCAGATTCCGTGTCCAGGGATTGGGTCGCCGAGGCCCCCGCCTTTGACTCCCGCCCAATCCAGGCGGTGGGCCCACGGGAGGTCGGCCACCAGGCGCTTGCATGCGAGCCCCAACTCCGGGCCTGGCTCCAGGGTGGTGCCCCGGTTGTGCCATACCGACATAACGGTCCTTGATATTTTTTTATCTGTTTGCCCTGGGCGACCCTACCAGGGGCATATAGCCCCCAACAACATAGCTCCTAGGATCTTTCGGGCACTCAAACCCCTCCACCACAATAAGGTGGCGGTTCAAGGAGGGGCATTTGGCAACCTTGTGTGCTATTCATTTAGACATAAACGTGATATAGCAGTGTTTCAACATGAAGTTGACAAATTATGCAAATACAGAATTGGAAATTCAGGAGTCCTTCACGTTTCCTTGCCACCACTTTCAATGCAAATATAACTGACCATTTTAAGAAAGTTATACACTTCATAACAAGGACATGGAGAATATTTTTATAACCTTAGACCAACCCAAATCCCAATTCACTTTGTATTTAAACTCGATCTGAACTGGTAGAGACCCACATCTTCACAGGTGAATTTGAAGGTTGAGGGTAAAACTGTTTCAAATTTGTCAAAGCTAGTCTATGGAGCTGTAAATGAAGGTGACCGTGGTTGGTGGTTGTGATCATATTGTAGATGGAGGTCAGGCTCGGCAAAGGGTGAGCAAATAATGTGAAATATGAGCACATTCTTGTTTTATCTATTTGACACCCGTGAGCACATACAGACAAGAGAAGAACTAATGTAGCCAAGCGATCACTCAGCCGCTGAAGCTATTATGTGCCTGAACCACAGCTGAATGAATTCTGATGATTATGGCAGCCCCCTGTCCTAACATCTCCAGGAGAAGCATTATGCCTCTTATTCCATCTGAGACTCAACGTGAAGCATCGCTTTCAGGAGTCAATAGGCAGGAATGATGAGGCCTTTGGCTGGAAGCTATGGCTTTTTTTTTATGATAAAATCCAACAAACTATTCACGTGAAGAGTGTGTTATACAATGTGTGGCTGTTGCAGATGAAACCGATTTGTTTTGAGCAGCCAGAACAAATTATGTATTTCTTTCCAGCTAACAGCAATTGCTACAGTTCTTTTACTGTCGTCTTGGTTACATTGATAGCGCTATTCAAAATTTCCAGATGCTATGAGACAATTAAACTGTGCATAAATGTAAGAGGAGCATGTGTCTCTATCAGTCTTAAGGTATTTTAATCTCATTGCTGTATTTTCAGTCTGTAACTCCAGCCATCTGAGTGCTTGTACATGTTGTTTGCCGATGACTTTCATCCACATGACAAGCTTTGTTTGACTCTGCCTGAAAATAATAGGATGGGATTTCCTTTTCACTGTGGCTGAAAACTGCACCGTGTATTCAAAGGCAACCTCTATCAGCAAGACGCTCAGTTACGAAGGGAAAGAGAGAGAGCGGGAGAGAGACACCGGGCTGTTGTTGTCAAAAAAGATGACAGGAGATTGTCAGACTTTGAACCTGCTCTGCCAGCAGAGGTGGGCAGCAGCGGGGCTTCAAAGTGTGTGGGGTGCACCTGTGTTTTTCTCTGCCTTATGTGCTCTACCCATAAACAGCAAGTTCAACTATTTCTGATATAACTGTCAATATAGGCCTTAAACTCATATAAAAACCTTTATTTATTTTAAATCAAAAAAGGACCTACAACAAACATGTCCAAAGTCAGGCATCAACTTTTCCCCAGCAGGACTGCATTAAACAGATTCACAATTTCTGTTCAAACCTGCTCAAATCCAACTAAAACTTGTTCAAATCCATTTAAAACTGGTTCAAATCAAACTAATACTTGTTCAAATTAATTTAAAACCAGTTCAAATGCAACTAAAACCTTTTCAGATCCATCTAAAATCTGTTCTAATTCCTTTAAAACTGGTTAAATCCAACTAAAACCTGTTCAGTTTCATCTGAAACCTGTTCAGATATAACTAAAACCTGTTCAAATCCAACTAAAACCTGTTCAAATCCAACTAAAACCTGCTGAAATCCAACTAAAACCTGCTCAAATCCAAATAAAACCTGTTCGAATCTAACTAAACCTTGTACATATGGAAAAATACAATCACAAAAGACTGAAATTTCACTCTCATCAAATGTGGCCCTCTTTACAAAAAGTTTGGACACCCCCTCTGATCTATATGCTCTATTTTATTTGAGGTCAATTCCCCATAAAGGCCAGTAGGAGGCACTCTGATCATTCCTTTGTGCATTTTGCCTAATTCTTTACCTAGTGAATAACCATGGCTGTAATTTAGTATATTCATTACACATAGATATATTAATACAGTCCTCTTACCCCCTGTGTGTGTTGAATGTGAAATTCAGACTTTTAATTAAAGCCCTCTGCTAGGGGTTTACATTTAAAATGAAAATCATCACTCACTAGCTTCATTAAGTTTGCATTTTTACCAAATCTAAACTGTATATAGCAGCATGTCTCACAAAGGGGCTTTGAGAAACTTCCGGGGAGGTCTAACAGAGGGAAACCTAGAATGCACACATTTCTATATAACTCCATTAATAAGCGCCTAATCCCAAACGTAGAAACTATCCAGAGTAGATTCTCTTATCCTGAGCACACAATGAGGCTCATTACTGTTCCAACACGCCTCTTTAATGTGCATTTGTCAGACCAAACATTCTCAACACCGGCAGTTTGACAAGCCATAGTTAGAGCGCATTTCCCTACATCCCATTTGTTTGCAGCAGGTTGCATTGTGTGCCCTCGTGCCACTGTGGATTTATCGGCTTTGTTTTTTGCGCCCCACTGATGCTGGCACAGAGACACCTGCTCCCTCATCCTGCCCTTTTGCAATTATTTTCTTTCAGTTCAGTATCTGTTCAGGATCTAGTCAGTATCTCTTCTGTCCCTTCATCAGTTAAAAACGTCATCATCGTTCTAATCTGTGTCTGACGGCCATGCAGGTAATGATCTCTGATTAGACATTTTTCACACGCAGTCATGTGCTACCTGTCCAGCGAACACTGGCTGTGATGCTTGCTTTGTGTTCTCAATGTTGCTTTGTGCTCTCAATGTTCACCTGACTGGCCTCGTTATGGGTTACCCACCTGTGTAACTTCTCCCTCAGGCTCATTACTCCCCCACAACACGTACTGTTGCTAACCTGTTGTCTTTGGGGTTGATTCTTGCCACTGGTGTGGGCCACCTTCAGATGGTCAGGCTTGTTAACAGTCAGTGGAGTTGGCTACCTGCAGTGTGACCTGGTCTTTTTAGAGCCTTGAAGTAGGACAGAGCCTTGGCCTTTTTCAAAGTGGGCCTTTATTTTGGCTTCATTTGGAAGACAAACTTGCTTGCTGCCCACTGCCTACAACAACATGTTAGGGGAAAAAAGTGAAGTTTGCACCAATGCCACGTCAGTCAGAGTTTTACTAACTAACTGTTGCAGTTTGTCTTTTGTGGCAAATTTACTTAAAAAACAGATGAACGTGTTGAAGGTGCATTGACCCATTTTAGATAAACTACCAGTGAAACTGCAACAAATCTGTTTTCCCTTGACTCAGTGCTTGAAAAAACAATTTTAGCTTGGCCTTTGTACAACCCTTATATTGGATACATTTTTAACTTCTCCCTAGCTGCTGCTGTACCTACCTGACTTCAGTAACAACGTTGCCTTATCTTTCCAATAGTTGTCCAGGTCAAGCGTTTTTCTTGGTGAAGCCCACGCTGCTCAAGTGTCCTTGAGCAAGCGTTAAAGGATACCAGCTCCAGCTCAATAGACCACTGCCCTTTTCAAATACAAAAACAACAAAAGGCAGAAAGTGATTTACACACAATATTGACACACAATCAGGGAATGAAACATATTGAACATCTATGTCAACCTCACTGTTTATGAACATTCCTGAATAATGATGTTAACTTGAAAAAGATGTTCCAGGGTTTAGTGATTACATTACATTACTGTTACTGTTTTCTTTGTTTTTGGTTTAGAAGTCCATAAGTGTCTTTTATTACCATGAAATAACTTA